>PGWS01038165.1:0-31144 GCA_002896235.1 Cicer reticulatum | reverse complement strand
CCAAGGCTTATTCTTGTCCAATTAGGGTTTTAATCATCTTGTGCATCAAATAAGTTGTTTGTGTCATTGGATGAACATTTAGGTCATTTTCTTCTCAATTAGCTTATTCTTCTCCAACTAGGGATTTTAACGAATCTTGTGTATCCAATAGTTGTGTTTGTGTCATAAGATGACAATTTGTCCCAAGGCTTATTCTTGTCCAATTAGGGTTTTTAATCAATCTTGTGCATCCAATAGGTGTGTTTTGTCATTGGATGAACATTTAGGTCATTTTCGTCCTCCCTAGGCTTATTCTTGTCCAATTAGGGTTTTTAACCAATCTTGTGCATCCAATAAGTTCATTTGTGTCATCTGATTAACATTTAGGTCATTTTCGTCATCCCTAGGCTTATTCTTGTCCAATTAGGGTTTTTAAAAAATCTTGTGCATCCAATAGGTTTGTTTGTGTCATTGGATGAACATTTAGGTCATTTTCGTCCTCCCTAGGCTTATTCTTGTCCAATTAGGGTTTTTTAACTAATCTTGTGCATCCAATAGGTGTGTTTGTGTCATTGGATGAACAATTTAGGTCATTTTCGTCCTCAATAAGCTTAATTCTTCTGTCCAATTATGGTTTTAACGAATCTTGTGTTTCCAATTGTTGTGTTTGTGTCATCGGATGACAATTTAGGTCATTTTCGTCCTCCCAAGGCTTATTCTTGTCCAATTAGGGTTTTTTAATCAATCTTGTGCATCGAATAGGTGTGTTTGTGTCATTGGATGAACATTTAGGTCATTTTCGTCCTCCCAAGGCTTATTCTTGTCCAATTAGGTTTTTTAATCAATCTTGTGCATCCAATAAGTTCATTTGTGTCATTGGATGAACATTTAGGTCATTTTCGTCCTCCCTAGGCTTATTCTTGTCCAATTAGGGTTTTAATCAATCTTGTGCATCCAATAGGTGCGTTTGTGTCATTGGATGAACATTTAGGTCATTTTCGTTCTCCCTAGGCTTATTCTTGTCCAATTAGGGTTTTTAACCAATTTTGTGCATCCAATAGGTGTGTTTGTGTCATTGGATGAACATTTAGGTCATTTTCGTCCTCCCCTAGGCTTATTTCTTGTCCAATTAGGGTTTTTAACCAATCTTGTGCATCCAATAAGTTCATTTGTGTCATTGGATGAACATTTAGGTCATTTTCGTCATCCCTAGGCTTATTCTTGTCCAATTAGGGTTTTTAATCAATCTTGTGCATCCAATAGGTGTGTTTGTGTCATTGGATGAACATTTAGGTCATTTTCGTCCTCTCCCTAGGCTTATTCTTGTCCAATTAGGTTTTTAACCAATCTTGTGCATCCAATAGGTTTGTTTGTGTCATTGGATGAACATTTAGGTCATTTTCGTCCTCCCGAGGTTTATTCTTGTCCAATTAGGGTTTTTAATCAATCTTGTGCATCCAATAGGTGTGTTTGTGTCATTGGATGAACATTTAGGTCATTTTCGTCCTCCCTAGGCTTATTCTTGTCCAATTAGGGTTTTTAACCAATCTTGTGCATCCAATAGGTTGTTTGTGTCATTGGATGAACATTTAGGTCATTTTCGTCTTCCTCCTAGGCTTATTCTTGTCCAATTAGGGTTTTTAACCAATCTTTGTGCATCCAATAGGTTTGTTTTGTGTCATTGGATAACATTTAGGTCATTTTCGTCAAGGCTTATTCTTGTCCAATTTAGGTTTTTAATCAATCTTGTGCATCCAATAGGTGTGTTTGTGTCATTGGATGAACATTTAGGTCATTTTCGTCCTCCCTAGGCTTATTCTTGTCCAATTAGGGTTTTTAATCAATCTTGTGCATCGAATAGGTGTGTTTGTGTCATTGGATGAACATTTAGGTCATTTTCGTCCTCCCTAGGTATTATTCTTGTCCAATTAGGGTTTTTAACCAATCTTGTGCATCCAATAGGTCTGTTGTGTCATTGGATGAACATTTAGGTCATTTTCGTCCTCCTAGGCTTATTCTTGTCCAATTAGGGTTTTTAATCAATCTTGTGCATCCAATAGGTGTGTTTGTGTCTTGGATGAAACAATTTAGTGTCTTTTCGTGGCTTATTCTTGTCCAATAGGGTTTTTAACCAATCTTGTGTCCAATAGGATGAACATTTAGGTCATTTTCGTCCTCCCTAAGGCTTATTCTTGTCCAATTAGGGTTTTTAATCAATCTTGTGCATCCAATAGGTGTGTTTGTGTCATTGGATGAACATTTAGGTCATTTTCGTCCTCCCTAGGCTTATTCTTGTCCAATTAGGGTTTTTAACCAATCTTGTGCATCCAATAGGTTTTTGTGTCATTGGATGAACATTTAGGTCATTTTCGTCCTCCCTAGGCTTATTCTTGTCCAATTAGGATTTTTAATCAATCTTGTGCATCCAATAGGTGTGTTTGTGTCATTGGATGAACATTTAGGTCATTTTCGTCCTCCCTAGGCTTATTCTTGTCCAATTAGGGTTTTTAACCCAATCTTGTGCATCCAATAGGTTTGTTTGTGTCATTGGATGAACATTTAGGTCATTTTCGTCCTCCCTAGGCTTATTCTTGGTCCAATTAGGGTTTTTAACCAATCTTGTGCATCCAATAGGTGTGTTTGTGTCATTGGATGAACATTTAGGTCATTTTCGTCCTCCCTAGGCTTATTCTTGTCCAATTAGGGTTTTTAATCAATCTTGTGCATCCAATAGGTGTGTTTGTTGTCATTGGATGAACATTTAGGTCATTTTCGTCCTCCCTAGGCTTATTCTTGTCCAATTAGGGTTTTTAACCAATCTTGTGCATCCAATAGGTTGTGTTTGTGTCATTGGATGAACATTAGGTCATTTTCGTCCTCCCTAGGCTTATTCTTGTCCAATTAGGGTTTTTAATCCAATCTTGTGCATCCAATAGGTGTGTTTGTGTCATTGGATGAACATTTAGGTCATTTTCGTCCTCCCTAGGCTTATTCTTGTCCAATTAGGGTTTTTAATCATCTTGTGCATCCAATAGGTGTGTTTGTGTCATTGGATGAACATTTAGGTCATTTTCGTCCTCCCTAGGCTTATTCTTGTCCAATTAGGGTTTTTAATCAATCTTGTGCATCCAATAGGTGTGTTTGTGTCATTGGATGAACATTTAGGTCATTTTCGTCCTCCATAGGCTTATTCTTGTCCAATTAGGGTTTTTAACCAATCTTGTGCATCCAATAGGTGTGTTTGTGTCATTGGATGAACATTTAGGTCATTTTCGTCCTCCCTAGGCTTATTCTTGTCCAATTAGGGTTTTTTAATCAATCTTGTGCATCCAATAGGTGTGTTTGTGTCATTGGATGAACATTTAGGTCATTTTCGTCCTCCCTAGGCTTATTCTTGTCCAATTAGGGTTTTTAACAATTCTTGTGCATCCAATAGGTGTGTTTGTGTCATTGGATGAACATTTAGGTCATTTTCGTCCTCCCTAGGCTTATTCTTGTCCAATTAGGGTTTTTAACCAATCTTGTGCATTCGAATAGTTTGTTTGTGTCATTGGATGACTGATGAACATTTAGGTCATTTTCGTCCTCCATAGGCTTATTCTTGTCCAATTAGGGTTTTTAACCAATCTTGTGCATCCAATAAGTTCATTTTGTGTCATTGGATGAACATTTAGGTCATTTTCATCCTCCCATAGGCTTATTCTTGTCCAATTAGGGTTTTAACCAAATCTTGTGCATCCAATAGGTTCATTTGTGTCATTGGATGAACATTAGGTCATTTTCGTCCTCCCTAGGCTTATTCTTGTCCAATTAGGGTTTTTAATCAATCTTGTGCATCCAATAGGTTTGTTTGTGTCATTGGATGATCATTTAGGTCATTTTCGTCCTCCATAGGCTTATTCTTGTCCAATTAGGGTTTTTAACCAATCTTGTGCATCCAATAAGTTCATTTGTGTCATTAGATTAACATTTAGGTCATTTTCGTCATCCCTAGGCTTATTCTTGTCCAATTAGGGTTTTTAACAAATTTTGTGCATCCAATAGGTTTGTTTGTGTCATTGGATGAACATTTAGGTCATTTTCGTCCTCCCAAGGCTTATTCTTGTCCAATTAGGGTTTTTAATCAATCTTGTGCATCGAATAGGTGTGTTTGTGTCATTGGATGAACATTTAGGTCATTTTCGTCATCCCTAGGCTTATTCTTGTCCAATTAGGGTTTTTTAATCAATCTTGTGCATCCAATAGGTGTGTTTGTGTGTCATTGGGATGAACATTTAGGTCATTTTCGTCCTCCCTAGGCTTATTCTTGTCCAATTAGGGTTTTTAACCAATCTTGTGCATCCAATAGGTTTCATTTGTGTCATCGGATTAACATTTAGGTCATTTTCGTCATCCCTAAGCTTATTCGTGTCCAATTAGGGTTTTTAAAACAATTTTTGTGCATCCAATAGGTTTGTTTGTGTCATTGGATGAACATTTAGGTCATTTTCGTTTTCCCTAGGCTTATTCTTGTCCAATTAGGGTTTTTAATCAATCTTGTGCATCCGAATAGGTGTGTTTGTGTCATTGGATGAACATTTAGGTCATTTTCATCCTCCCTAAGCTTATTATTGTCCAATTAGGGTTTTTAACCAATCTTGTGCATCCAATAAGTTCATTTGTGTCATTGGATTAACATTTAGGTCATTTTCGTCATCCCTAGGCTTATTCTTGTCCAATTAGGGTTTTTAACAAATTTTGTGCATCCAATAGGTTTGTTTGTGTCATTGGATGAACATTTAGGTCATTTTCGTCCTCCTAGGCTTATTCTTGTCCAATTAGGGTTTTTAACCAATCTTTGTGCATCCAATAGGTCATTGTTTGTGTCATTGGATTAAATTTAGGTCATTTTCGTCTTCCCTAGGCTTATTATTGTCCAATTAGGGTTTTTAACCAATCTTGTGCATCCAATAGCTGTGTTTTGTGTCATTGGATGAACATTTAGGTCATTTTCGTCCTCCCAAGGCTTATTCTTGTCCAATTAGGGTTTTTAATCAAACTTGTGCATCCAATAGGTGTGTTTGTGTCATTGATCATTTTCGTCCTCCTAGGTTTATTCTTGTCCAAGAACATTTAGGTCATTTCTTCCTCCCTAGGCTTATTCTTGTCCAATTAGGGTTTTTAACAACTCTTGTGCATCCAATAGGTTTGTTTGTGTCATTGGATGAACATTTAGGTCATTTTCGTCCTCCCTAAGGCTTATTCTTGTCCAATTAGGATTTTTAATCAATCTTGTGCGTCGAATAGGTGTGTTTGTGTCATTGGATGAACATTTAGGTCATTTTCGTCCTCCCTAGGCTTATTCTTGTCCAATTAGGGTTTTTAATCAATCTTGTGCATGGTGTGTTTGTGTCATTGGATGAACATTTAGATCATTTTCATCCCCCCTAGGCTTATTCTTGTCCAATTAGGGTTTTTTAACCATCTCGTGCTTCCAATAAGTTCATTTGTGTCATCGTATTAACATTTAGGTCATTTTCGTCATCCCTAGGCTTTTTCGTGTTCAATTAGGGATTTTAACCAATTTTGTGCATCCCATAGATTTGTTTGTGTCATTGGATGAACATTTAGGTCATTTTCGTTCTCCCTAGGTTTATTCTTGTCCAATTAGGGGTTTTAATCAATCTTGTGCATCAATAGGTGTATTTGTGTCATTGGATGAACATTTAGGTCATTTTCGTCCTCCCTTGGCTTATTCTTGTCCAATTAGGGTTTTTAACCAATCTTGTGCTTCCAATCAGTTCATTTGTGACATTGGATTAACATTTAGGTCATTTTCGTCATCCCTAGGCTTATTCTTGTCCAATTAGGGTTTTTAACAAATTTTGTGCATCCAATAGGTTTGTTTGTGTCATTGGATGAACATTTAGATCATTTTCGTCCTCCCTAGGCTTATTCTTGTCCAATTAGGGTTTTTAACCAATCTTGTGTTGGACTTTAGTCCTCTTAATCCTAATTTTGACATAATTAATAACATACAATGTTCATACATCATATGATAAATCTAACATTTTAACTGAGCAACATTTCAGGAACAACAACTCAACCCTACACACTTGAGACAAATTGCTTGGAACTCAAGAAATCAACAAAAGTTGAATATTCACGGAGTAAATCGATTGGGAAATCGATTTCATAAAAAGGGTTGTAAGGATACATACTGTTTGTGGTTACACAATCGATTAGGCAATCGACTGGCACAATCAGAAATAAAAATTGTGCAAGTCATTGGCAACCTGATTTACAGGCTAATCGATTGGCAAATCGATTGTGCACATCACAAAGTAAAAACTGATTGAAACAAATCGATTGGGAAATCGATTGGGAAAGTCACAGGGACAATCCATTTTCTAGGCTAATTGATTGGGCAAATCGATTGCTTAGATAATATTTGAAAAGTAACATGACCTGTGACAAACACAATCGATTGGACAATCTATTGTGAGAATTTCAATTATGTTAAGTTTGGTATCAATCGATTGGGAAATCGGTTGAACTAAACAACTGGTAAGAACTTTTCAGGAAAATACTACCAAATCGATTGGCACTCCGATTAACATGAAATTAGCTAAGTTCCTATTTTAAACACAATCGATCGGCAAATCGATTGACACAAATATTTGAAATCACAGGATACTCTCAGTTTGTGGCCAAAACGATTTTGTGTATTTGTAAATCGATTATGTGACTTAGTAAATCGATTAAGTAATCGATTGGTGTGACTTTATTATTGAACAAAACACCTGACATCGATTATGCAATCGATTCATATAAGTATGCACATAATTTACTGAAAAGTGTTTTTAAAAGAATCGATTGGCAAATCAGTTGGTTTGTATAGTTTCAAGATTCAAGAAAAACAAGACTCGCGATAATCGATTGGCAAATCGATTAGGCCTGTTTTATCACTTTAATGAATCGATTGGTAAATCGATTTATTAGTTGTTTTTCAGAAACTATATAAACAGTTTTCAATCATTCTCTCAATAACACATTATAACACATCATAATACTTGAATATACTTCAGAACACTGAAGAACTCTTAAGAACATATTGTTAAATATTCTGATATTGCCTTTTTCAGATCAAAACCAAAAGATTATCCATAATCATTGAGAGAGCTGAAAAAGGATTCTTGAGAGAAAAGACAATGTTCTCATAAAACACTCATTGAACAACCAGATTCGTGTGAGATACATTGATCAAGATTGAAGACACTTTTTGTACTTCTTTTATTTTGTTTGTAACAAATACTCTGTAAAGAAACGACTGTGAAAAATCCAGCTAGAAACTGGTGGCGATCTTCTTGGGTGAGAGGCCTCATCAAGAAGGAGCTGAACTTGATCTTGTGTGAGTCTGCCGAGTGACTGCAAGGATCAAGGGGTTAAGCAATAGGAAAGAGATTGAGTTAGATAGATAGGTTTCGAGGAAACTGGACAATCTGTAAACAAGTCTCAATTCTTTCTATTGGAGAAAAAAGCTGAAATCCAGTTGGATTGTCAGGACTAGATGTAGGTTGTCTTATTGACAACTGAACCAGGATAAACCTTGGTGCATTCTATCCCTTATCCTTTTACTTTTAATTGTTAATCTTGTATGCCGCATTATAATTCCGTTGTGTATGAATCTGAATAAATCTTGCACGACTTTTTTAGAGGTAAAACTCATAAAAGGAACATGGCCTCAGTTGATTTTCTAGGAGAAGGTGCTTCACTTGCACGACCCCCAGCCTTCAATGGAACTGCATACATGTATTGGAAACATAGGATGCTGATATTTCTGGAAGCCAGTGGTATTGATATTCTAGATGCTGTTGAAAATGGACCCTACATACCTAAAATTGCTGGAACAAATGAATTGATGATCCCCAAGCCGAATGGTCTGAGGACGATAAAAAGAAGGTAGGTTATAATGCTAAAGCTAAGAATATTATAACAACTGCTTTGTGTGCAGAAGAATTCTTTAGGGTATCAAACTGTAAATCAGCAAAGGAAATGTGGGACATTCTTCAAGAAGCACATGAAGGCACTACAAACGTAAGAAGAGCTCGTGTAAATACACTTATGCATGAATACGAATTGTTTAGCATGAAGAAAGATGAATCTATAAGTGATCTACAAACGAGGTTTACACACGTTATAAACAACCTTCATGCCCTGGGAAAACAGGTGGAGAATGAACAGCAGATCGGAAAGATCATGAGGTGTTTAACCAGAGAATGGCAGCCCAAAATAACTGCTATTGCTGAATCGAAAGATTTGGCAAAAATGACCACTGCAACACTATTTGGAAAGCTCAGGAGCACGAAAATGGAGTTGCATAGACTAGATGAGTCAGAGCAGGATAGCAGGAAAAAGAAAGGACTATCTTTGGAAGCCCAAACGCATCAATCAAAAACTGAACAAGAAAGTTGCTCAGATGAATCAAGCAGTGAAACTGATGAAGAGCCTGAGATTGGTTTACTTGTCAAGAAGTTTAAGAAATTTCTGAAAGCCATCCAGTTCTAAGACTAGTGACAACAAGACAATTACCTGTTATGAGTGTGGTAAAATAGGTCACATAAAGTCGGAGTGTTACAAGTTGCAGAACAAAAAATAGAACTACAAAAACAAAAGGCAAGGAACCAGTCACAAAAACCAGAAAAGCTTACGTTGCATGGAATGACAACGAAGAATCCTCTGCCTCTTCGGATGAAGAAGAAGCGAATTTGTGTCTCATGGCAATACCGACTCAGAATCAGAAAATGAGGTTAGTTCACAATCTAATCCAACTTATGATGAACTGCAAGAAGCTTTCAATGAACTGCATGATGAGTATGTGAATTCTATTAAACAGTTGATAAGTACAAAGAAAATGTTTGAGCAAATGAAAAATGATCATAAAGAAATGGAAAATTTGTATGAACAACTGAAAAAGGATTCACATGACAAATCTGCAAGATGCATTGAACTTGAAAAAATGTTGCATCATTAAAATATGATTTATTGAAGTTCGCTAATAGTAAAGATAAACTGAATGTCATACTTAGCAATCAAAGACATGTTAATGAAAAATCTGGTTTAGGATATAAACCCAATATGCATGTTAAAAGAAATAACAAATAGATATGGTATTGGTTATATGCAAACAAGAAATGTCAAACATGGTCAAAAATCTTCTATTTCAAAGAGTATGTATGACATCTTTACTAAACCAAACAAACATTCATCCTTTGATGGCAAATGTCATTTCTGTTGCAGAAAGGGACATTTTGTTTCAAATTGCAAATTTAAAAAATTAGCCAATAGAGGATGGAAGCAAGTTTGGATAGCAAAGAAACCAACTTTTGACACTAACCTTCCAGGACCCAATTTGAATTGGGGACCTAAAATAAAATTATGACAAACACATAAAGTTAGTTGGTGACAGAATTAATAACATTTACATGTTAGACTTTAATTCTTTGCCAAGTACTATATGCTGCTTGTTATCTAATTCAGATGAGACTTGGTTATGGCATAAATGTATAGCGCATATTCATATAGATCATTTGGATAGACTTGTTAGCAAACAACTAGTTATAGGTCTCCCTAATAAGAAGTTTACTAAGGAAAGACTGTGTGATTCCTGTGAGAGAAGCAAACTAGTTAAGACTCCCTTTCCCTCTATAGATATGGTTAGAACAAATAGAGTTTTGCAGTTAGTTCACATGGACCTTTTTGGACCTGCTCAAGTGAAGAGCTTTGGAGGTAACCTTTATGGATATGTGTTGGTTGATGACTATTCAAGGTTCACATGGACATATTTTCTGGCTCACAAGAGTGAGGCATTCTCAACTTTTAATAAATTCGCTACTTTGGTTCAAAATGAGAATGACCAGAAAATTGTATCAATTAAAAGTGATCATGGAGGTGAATTCCAAAATGATTCTTTTCAAACTTATTGTGAACAACATGGAATCAACCACATATATTCTGCCCCTAGGACACCACAACAAAATGGGGTAGTGGAGAGGAAAAATAGATCCTTAGAAGAGTTAGCTAAGACTATGCTTAAGGACTCCAACCTACCTAAGTACTTTTGGGCAGATGCAATTAGTACAGCCACTCATGTTGTCAATAGAGTACTCATTAGGCCCCTGCTTAGAAAAACCCCCTATGAGCTTTACAAGGGTAGAAAACCAAACCTTTCCTACTTTAGAATCTTTGGTTGTAAGTGCTTTGTGTTGAACAATGGCAAAGAACACCTAGGAAAGTTTGACCCTAAGGCAGATGAAGGTATTTTTCTAGGATACTCCCAAACCAGTAAGGCCTATAGAATCCACAACAAAAGAACAAAAGACCATAGAAGAGTCAGTTCATGTAAAGTTTGATGAATTATTTGCAGAAAACTTGAACAAAACTCCTCCTATGGTTGATGACTTTTTGGATGAAGTTGTAGAGTCTGAACCATTAGAACAACCTGTAACTGTCCCCCCCAACTAGATCTGACTGTGTAGAACCTATAAGAACCGGTGATTTACCTAAGAAATGGAAGTTCAACAAAAACCACCCCATAGATAACATTATAGGGGATATCTCTAAAGGTGTTGCAACTAGGAAGAACCTTAGACAGTTTTGGTAACTTTACAGCCTTTGTGTCTCAGATTGAACCTAAGAACAATAAGGAAGCCCTGTTAGATAGTGAGTGGATACTTGCTATGCAAGAGGAGTTAAACCAGTTTGAGAGAAACAAGGTGTGGAGTTTAGTACCTAAACCAGAGGGTAGCACATCATAGGAACAAGGTGGGTGTTCAGAAACAAGTTAGATGAGAATGGAGTTATAACCAGAAACAAAGCTAGACTAGTAGCCAAGGTTATAGTCAAGAGGAAGGAATAGATTTCGATGAAACCTATGCCCCTGTAGCTAGGTTAGAAGCCATAAGAATTTTATTGGCTTATGCTTGTATAATGGACTTTAATCTTTATCAAATGGATGTGAAAAGTGCCTTTCTCAATGGTGACCTTCAAGAGGAAGTTTTTGTTAGCCAAACACCTGGTTTTGAAAATCCTGATTTTCCTAATCATGTGTATAAGCTCTCAAAGGCCCTCTATGGGTTAAAACAAGCTCCAAGAGCTTGGTATGAGAAGCTCAGCAATTTCCTTATTCAACAAAACTTTTTAAGAGGAAATGTTGACAAGACCCTTTTCACAAAGACTACTAGAACTGATATCTTGCTTGTCCAAGTATATGTTGATGACATAATATTTGGATCTACTAACAATAAGTTGTGCAAAGATTTTGAAAATTTAATGAAAGGTAAATTTGAAATGTCAATGATGGGTGAACTATCTTATTTCTTGGGATTTCAAATTAACCAAAGCAAGCAAGGCATTTTCATTAGTCAAACTAAATACTGTAATGATTTGATAAAGAAATTTAGTTTTGAAAACCTTAAGTCCATTGATACTCCATGAGTCAAGGAAATTACTTAGACAGAGATGAGAAAGGTAAACCTGTAGATGTTACTAGGTTTCGGGGTATGATAGGATCTTTGCTCTATCTTACTGCAAGTCGACCAGACATCATGTTCAGTGTTTGTATGTGTGCAAGGTACCAATCAAATCCAAAGGAATCTCACCTCAGTGCAATTAGAGAATTTTCAGATATCTAGTAGGAACTAAGAGTTTAGGCTTGTGGTATCCGAAGGGATCAACCTGTACCTTAGTTGGTTACTCAGATTCAGATTTTGCCGGATGCAAACTCGAAAGGGAAAGCACTTCTGGAACTTGTCATTTACTTGGAAACTCTCTTGTGTCATGGTTTAGTAAGAAACAGACTAGCATTGCTTTATCAACTGCTGAAGTTGAATACATTGCAGCTGGGAGCTGCTGTGCTCAGATTCTTTGGATGAAACAACATTTATTGGATTTTGGTGTTGACTTGGGAACAGTACCTATCATGTGTGATAACACAAGTGCAATAAGTATTACTAAGAATCCAGTGATGCACTCCAGGACCAAGCACATTGAAGTAAGACATCATTTTATAAGGGATGACTTTCAAAATGGAATCATTAAGCTTGAGTATGTTAACACAGCTGAACAGCTGGCTGACATATTTACCAAAGCTTTACCAAGAGAAAGTTTCCTGCATATAAGGATGAAACTAGGGATCATTGATCCTAGTGAGGTATGATCTTTGAATCTTTTCATAGGACACTTCTGGTGCTTGCAGTGTTTTTCCAGTTAAATCGATTGGGTAATCGATTACCAGCATGGTTTATTGTTTACAAAATCGATTTGGGAATCGATTGCTTTGGCCTCAGACTTCAAAGTTCAGAAATTTTTTTTACCTTGCCCGAGCGTCGATTGGGAAATCGACTACTTCACTTTTCAACTTTAAAACAATCGATTTGGACATCGATTAAGTAAATCTGGAAATCGATTTGGGAATCGATTTACAATATGACCGTTGTGACTAGCCGTTGGATGTAATAATTACTAAATCGATTGACATTACGAACAACGGTAACCTAATCGATTTGGGAATCGATTTACACATTTAAGGGTTTAAATAGGAACAGTTATCAATCGATTTCTTCACTGCATTTCTCCAGATTTCACAATTTTCTCTGCTTCATCTCTTTGTTATGTTTCTGCAATCGCTCTCTGTTACTATCTGCATTCAAACTACTTCATCTTACAATTATGGCACGAGTTAAACAAACCCAAGCACGTACCCCCTCACCATCATCTTCATCCAGTGAAACCCCTTCACCACCACCTACTTTAACCAAAAGAGTACCCATTCCTACACATAAAATTCTTGCCAAGGACAAAGGCAAGGCACCTGATGTTATTCAAGAGAAAACCCAAAAAGAGAAAGGAACCACCAACTGAGAAGCTTATGGCTGACGCCATGAAGGAAATATCTCAGAAAAAGAAGAAGAAACCAGTTTCTTCACCCCCTCCTAAGAAAGCTCCTGCATCCAAGGAAAAAGATGTAGAACCTTCTATACCATCAGACTTTCTTAAAAGGAAAATCCATGAGGGTCGGACTCTGGATTTTGCCTATTTTGATGCAGACGGTTTTACTTTCCAAAACCATCTGAGATTTCACGGTCTTGAGAGCTTTCTCTCCTCAACTCTTGATAGTTATCCAAGATTAATAAGGGAATTTCTACTCATATTTCAAGCTGACTGAAGAAGGTTTCAAGGCTTAGGTTAAAGGGAAAAGGATTTCTATGTCCTTTGAAGATTTTTCTGTTTACAAGGATTGCCATTTCATGGAAATTCTATAGATGGCAGTTCTGAGGCTGACACGGCTGACCAAGGATGGGAAGAGTCGTTTGACAGGCATACTGCTGTTAAGGACCTGATGATTGATGGTTTTGTTGAAACCATTTCATTGCCTATCGGTCAAATGAAGGTCCAACATCGAATGCTGATGTATACGCTGACCCGAATGCTTGTACCACGATCCGGTAACCATGCAGTAGTCCAGAAGTTGGATATACTACTGCTATGGGGATTATCAAAGGAGCTCAGGATGAGCTGGGCATGGATTGTGCTAAGGCACATGCTGGAGGCTTCACAGAGTAAGCTTGTGCTGCCTTATCCACAACTGATTACCAAGATTCTGAAACACTTCAAGGTATCGTTTGTTAATGAAGAATCTGCAAAGACCACTCTAATTTTTGGAGAATCAATTGTAAACCAGATGCAATTGAAAAGGTTACATGGTATTTGGATAAGACCTCAGCCGACTGTTGAACCAACTCAACCTCCTCCTCAACCAGCTACTGAAACAGCCCCTCCTGAGTTTGTCGCCAAGCTAATGGAATTTATAGAAGTTCAGATGGCTCACAATGCCAAGATGCTAGAGTCACAGGCCAGAATGGAAGCTGCCTTGACTACTCTTCAGACATCGCTGAACTCAGTTGTTCGGGATGTTGATGCTATTCAAGCGCATTTGGGCATCAAGCTGTCATTTGAAGATATAGCAGACATCGATCGTCAAGCAACAGAGGAACCTAACCCAACTCCCCTAGATCATCCTGCAACTCACGTTGAGGAGACACCTGCTGAGGGTAATACATCAGTCTCTGCCTCTCCCTTAGATAATAGTGAGGACCAGCCCAGTTTAGGAGATTAGGAGTTTAGGATCTGTGTTGTCTTGTAATGACTTGGTGTATTCATTTCTTCTATATATATAATGCACTAGAACGTTTATTCCATTACTCTCTGAATCATTTGCCATAATATCTTTAATATGCTCATTTGTTGCTCTGATACACTGTTTTCTAATTTCAACCCCCAGTGCTTATGTTTATTAACATAGGGGAGGAAATTGTTTTTTTCTGCCTTTTTGCCTTAACTGACAAAGGGGAGAAAAATTATTAAACTTGCTAATGACTGCTGCATAGATAACCCTGATGAATGACTGATAATGAATTATTAAGATGCTTTGATATTGTTAAATAGCATGTGTACTGTTATGCTCTGATTTGATGCTCTGATTTTATGATCTGACAATGGTACATATGATGCTATGAAAATATATATGTTGTTAATATTATGTCTTGAAATGCTCAACTCAAGTTAAAATTGTATGCTTGTCACTTATGCAGAAAGCGGGAGATTGTTGGACTTTAGTCCTCTTAATCCTAATTTTGACATAATTAACAAACATACAATGTTCATACATCATATGATAAATCTAACATTTTAATTGAGCAAAATTTCAGGAACAACAACTCAACTCTACACACTTGAGACAAATTGCTTGGAACTCAAGAAATCAACAAAAGTTGAATATTCACTGAGTAAATCGATTGGGAAATCGATTTCATAAAAAGGGTTGTAAGGATACATACTGTTTGTGGTTACACAATCGACTAGGCAATCGACTGGCACAATCAGAAATAAAAATTGTGCAAGTCAGTGGCAACCTAATTTACAAGCTAATCGACTAGCAAATCGATTGTGCACATCACAAAGTAAAAACTGATTGAAACAAATCGATTGGGAAATCGATTGGGAAAGTCACAGGGACAATCCATTTTCTAGGCTAATCGATTGGCAAATCGATTGCTTAGATAATATTTCAAAAGTAACATGACCTGTGACAAACACAATCGATTGGACAATCTATTGTGAGAATTTCAATTATGTTAAGTTTGGTATCAATCGATTGGGAAATCGATTGAACTAAACAACTGGTAAGAACTTTTCAGGAAAATACTACCAAATCGATTGGCACTCCATTAACATGAAATTAGCTAAGTTCCTGTTTTAAACACAATCGATTGGCAAATCCATTGACACAAATATTTGAAATCACAGGAAACTCTCAGTTTGTGGCCAAATCGATTATGTGTATTTGTAAATCGATTATGTGACTTAGTAAATCGATTAAGTAATCGATTGGTGTGACTTTATTATTGAAACAAAACACCTGACATCGATTATGCAATCAATTCATATAAGTCTGCACATAATTTACTGAAAAGTGTTTTTAAAAGAATCGATTGGCAAATCGATTGGTTTGTATAGTTTCAAGATTCAAGAAAAACAAGACTCGCGATAATCGATTGGCAAATCGATTAGGCCTGTTTTATCACTTTAATGAATCGATTGGTAAATCGATTTATTAGTTGTTTTTCAGAAAACTATATAAACAGTTTTCAATCATTCTCTCAATAACACATTATAACACATCATAATACTCGAATATACTTCAGAACACTGAAGAACTCTTAAGAACATATTGTTAACATTCTGATATTGCCTTTTTCAGATCAAAACCAAAAGATTATCCATAATCATTGAGAGAGCTGAAAAAGGATTCTTGAGAGAAAAGACAATGTTCTCATAAAACACTCATTGAACAACCAGATTCGTGTGAGATACATTGATCAAGATTGAAGACACTTTTTGTACTTCTTTTATGTTGTTTGTAAAAATACTCTGCAAAGAAACGACTGTGAAAAATCCAGCTAGAAACTGGTGGCGATCTTCTTGGGTGAGAGGCCTCATCAAGAAGGAGCTGAACTTGATCTTGTGTGAGTCTGCCGAGTGACTGCAAGGATCAAGGGGTTAAGCAATAGGAAAGAGATTGAGTTAGATAGATAGGTTTCGAGGAAACAGGACAATCTGTAAACAAGTCTCAATTCTTTCTATTGGAGAAAAAAGCTGAAATCGAGTTGGATTGTCAGGACTGGATGTAGGTTGTCTTATTGACAACTGAACCAAGATAAACCTTGGTGCATTCTAGCCCTTATCCTTTTACTTTTAATTTTTAATCTTGTATGCCGCATTATAATTCCGCTATGTATGAATCTGAATAAATCTTGCATCTTATGATTGTATGTTCGATCTTAATTGTATGCTAGACGTATTCGATTTTCTATATTGGTTTAATTTGATAACTACTGTCATATTCTGTTATTACGAGGTCATAATAATCAACATCTTGTGCTTCCAATAAATTCATTTGTGTCATCGGATTAACATTTAGGTCATTTTCGTCATCCCTAGGCTTATTCGTGTCCAATTAGGGTTTTAAACCAATTTTGTGCATCCAATAGGTTTGTTTGTGTCATTGGATGAACATTTAGGTCATTTTCGTTCTCCCTAGGTTTATTCTTGTCCAATTAGGGTTTTTAATCAATCTTGTGCATCCAATAGGTGTTTTGTGTCATTGGATGAACATTTAGGTCATTTTCGTCCTCCCTAGGCTTATTCTTGTCCAATTAGGGTTTTTAACAAATCTTGTGCATCCAATAGGTTTGTTTGTGTCATTGGATGAACATTTAGGTCATTTTCGTCCTCCCAAGGCTTATTCTTGTCCAATTAGGGTTTTTAATCAATCTTGTGCATCCAATAGGTGTGTTTGTGTCATTGGATGAACATTTAGGTCATTTTCGTCCTCCCTAGGCTTATTCTTGTCCAATTAGGGTTTTTAATCAATCTTGTGCATCCAATAGGTGTGTTTGTGTCATTGGATGAACATTTAGGTCATTTTCGTCCTCCCTAGGCTTATTCTTGTCCAATTAGGGTTTTTAACGAATCTTGTGCATCCAATAGTTGTGTTTGTGTCATAGGATGACAATTTAGGTCATTTTCGTCCTCCCTAGGCTTATTCTTGTCCAATTAGGGTTTTTAATCAATCTTGTGCATCCAATAGGTGTGTTTGTGTCATTGGATGAACATTTAGGTCATTTTCGTCCTCCCTAGGCTTATTCTTGTCCAATTAGGGTTTTTAACCAATCTTGTGCATCCAATAAGTTCATTTGTGTCATTGGATTAACATTTAGGTCATTTTCGTCATCCCTAGGCTTATTCTTGTCCAATTAGGGTTTTTAACAAATTTTGTGCATCCAATAGGTTTGTTTGTGTCATTGGATGAACATTTAGGTCATTTTCGTCCTCCCTAGGCTTATTCTTGTCCAATTAGGGTTTTTTAATCAATCTTGTGCATCCAATAGGTGTGTTTGTGTCATTGGATGAACATTTAGGTCATTTTCGTCCTCCCTAGGCTTATTCTTGTCCAATTAGGGTTTTTAATCAATCTTGTGCATCCAATAGGTGTGTTTGTGTCATTGGATGAACATTTAGGTCATTTTCGTCCTCCCTAGGCTTATTCTTGTCCAATTAGGGTTTTTAATCAATCTTGTGCATCCAATAGGTTTGTTGTGTCATTGGATGAACATTTAGGTCATTTTCGTCCTCCCTAGGCTTATTCTTTTCCAATTAGGGTTTTTAACCAATCTTGTGCATCCAATAGGTTTGTTTGTGTCATTGGATGAACATTTAGGTCATTTTCGTCCTCCCTAGGCTTATTCTTGTCCAATTAGGGTTTTTAAATCAATCTTGTGCATCGAATAGGTGTGTTTGTGTCATTGGATGAACATTTAGGTCATTTTCGTCCTCCCAAGGCTTATTCTTGTCCAATTAGGGTTTTTAATCAATCTTGTGCATCCAATAGGTGTGTTTGTGTCATTGGATGAACATTTAGGTCATTTTCTTCCTCCATAGGCTTATTCTTGTCCAATTAGGGTTTTTAACAAATCTTGTGCATCCAATAGGTGTGTTTGTGTCATTGGATGAACATTTAGGTCATTTTCGTCCTCCCTAGGCTTATTCTTGTCCAATTAGGGTTTTTTAATCAATCTTGTGCATCCAATAGGTGTGTTTGTGTCATTGGATGAACATTTAGGTCATTTTTGTCCTCCCTAGGCTTATTCTTGTCCAATTAGGGTTTTTAAATCAATCTTGTGCATCCAATAGGTGTGTTTGTGTCATTGGATGAACATTTAGGTCATTTTCGTCCTCCCAAGGCTTATTCTTGTCCAATTAGGGTTTTTTAAATCAATCTTGTGCATCCAATAGGTGTGTTTTGTGTCATTGGATGAACATTTAGGTCATTTTCGTCCTCCCTAGGCTTTATTCTTGTCCAATTAGGGTTTTTAACCAATCTTGTGCATCCAATAGTTGTGTTTGTGTCATTGGATGACAATTTAGGTCATTTTCGTCCTCCTTAGGCTTATTCTTGTCCAATTAGGGTTTTTAAAACAATCTTGTGCATCCAATAGGTGTGTTTGTGTCATTGGATGATCATTTAGGTCATTTTCGTCCTCCATAAGCTTATTCTTGTCCAATTAGGGTTTTTTAACCAATCTTGTGCATCCAATAGGTTCATTTGTGTCATTGGATGAACATTTAGGTCATTTTCGTCATCCCTAGGCTTATTCTTGTCCAATTAGGGTTTTTATTAAATCTTGTGCATCCAATAGGTTGTTTGTGTCATTGGATGAACATTTAGGTCATTTTCGTCCTCCCTTGTTGACTTTTTAACATCCTCTTGTGCATCCTAATTAGGGTTTGGAATTAACAATTTTCATCTTGTGCATACAATCATATGTGTGTTTGTTGTCATTGGATTGAACAAGATTTAGGTCATTTTCGTCTCCCTAAGCTTATTCTTGTCCAATTAGGGTTTTTAACTCAAGAAATGCAACCAATAGGTGTGTTTGTGTCTTATTGGATGAACATTAGGTCATTCGATTTCCTAAAAGGCTTGTTCTTGTCCAATTAGGGTTTTTAACACAATCTTGTGCATCCAATAGGTGTGTTTGTGTCATTGGATGAAAATTTAGGTCATTGTGGTCAATTGTGGCAACCTGATTTGTATGCTAATCGATTGGCACATCGACTCTGCAAATCACAAAGTCAAACTGAATTTGAAACAAATCGATTTGGAAATCGATTGGGCAAGTCACAGGTCATTCCATTTACTAGGCTAATCGAATTGACAAATCGATTACGTGCATAAATAGGTTGTCAAAAGTAATTGGATGACATGGGACAAACACAATCGATTGGTCAATCTATTGTGAGAATCTTTGCATCATGTTAAGTTTGGTATCAATCGATTAGGTCATCGATTGAGCTAAACAAAATGGTAATTAGGGTTTCAGAAACATACTACCAAATCGATTGGCAGTCCATTAACATGATATTTAGCTAAGTTCCTGTTTTCACAATCGATTGGCTAATCGATTGAAACAAATATTTGAAATCACAGGGAACTCTTAGTTTGTGGCCAAATCGATTATGTGTATTTGTGAATCGATTATGAGACTTAGTGAATCGACTAATGAATCGAGTGGTGTGACTTTATATTGGAACAAAACACCTGACATCGATTATGCAATTTTATTCATTTTCGTCTGCACAGGCTTTTCTTGTCCAAAGTATATTTTTAACCATCGAGTGGGAAATAGGATTAGTCATTGGATATTTAGTTTCAAGATTCAAGAAAAACAAGACTCGCGATAATCGATTGGCAAATTCGATTAGGCCTGTTTTAATCACTTTAATGAATCGATTGGTAATAGGATTTATCAGTTGTTTTTCATTGGATGACTTTATATCATTTTCGTCCTTCAACCTTTTCTTGTCCATTAATACTTGATAAATCTTGTGCAATATACTTCAGAACACTGAATGAACATTAAGAACATTTTCGATAACATTCTGATATCCAATTAGCTTTTTTCAGATCTTGTGCATCCAATAGATGTGTTTGTGTCAATGGATGAAAATTTAGAATTTTTGAGAGAAAAAGACAATGATTGTCACAATTACTCAAATGAACCAGATTATTGTGTGAGATGCATTGATCAAGATTGAAGACAAACTCTATACTTTCTTTTATATCTTTTTGTAACAAAGTTTTGTAAAAAATAAACAACTGTAAAAAATCCAGTGCATGAAAACTGGTGGCGATCGTCATTGGATGAACATCATCAGGTCATTTGCTGTCCTCCCTGATCTTATTCTTGTCTGATTAGTGACTGCAAGGATCAAGGGCATAAGCAATAGGTGTGAGATTGTGTCATTGGATGAATAGGTTTCGAGGAATTTTCGTCAATCTGTAAACTTATTCTTGTCCAATTAGGGTTATTGAACCAAAAGCTGAAATCCAGTAGGATTGTCAGTGTCTGGATGTACATTTAGGTCATTTTCGTCTGAACCAGGATAATTCTTGTCCATTAGGGTTTTTTATCTTCTTGTGCATCCAATATCTGTGTGTTTGTGTCATTGGATGAACATTTAGCTGTGTATGTAATCCAAAGGCTTATTCTTGCATCGTTAGGGTTGTATGTGCATCGATCTTAATTGTATGCTAGATTTATTCTGTTTTCTATATTAGGGTTTTTAATTTGATAACGACTGTCATATTTTAGGTCTGTAATTAGGAGTTTCATAATAATCAATCAATTGGTATCAGAGCCCGACTTTTTTTCGAGGTAATACTCATAAAAGGGTTTTTTGCCTCAGTTGATTTTGTAGAAACATTAGGTGCTTCACTTGCAATCTTGTGCCTTCAATGGAACCGTTTACATGTATTGGATGAACATTTATGTGATATTCTGTCCTCTAGTGGTATTCTTATTCCAATTATGCTGTTGAATCAATCTTGTGCATCCAATAATTGTTTGTGAATTGGATGAACATTTAGGTCATTTTCGTCCTCAAACCCTTATCCAAATTAGGTCTGAGGATGAATCTTGTGCATCCAATAGGTAGGATTGTGTCATGGATAAACATTTAGGTCATTTTCGTCACATCTGCTTTATCTGCAGAAGAATTCTTCAGGGTATCAATCTGTAAATCAGCAATAGGTTGTGTTTGTGTCATTCTTCAGGAAACACATGAGGTCATTTTCGTCTACAGAGGTGATTCTTGTCCGTGTTTTTAACACTTGTGCATCCAATACGAATTGTTTGTGCATGAAGAAAGATTTTTCAATTCAATAAGTCGTCTACAGACTAGGTTTACACATATTATAAAATCAACCTTGTGCATGCCCTAGGTGTGTTTGTGTCATTGGATGAACAGCAAGTCATTTTCGTCCTCCCTAGATCTTGTCCAGGTGGTTTTTAACAAGAGAATGGCAGTGTCATCGAATAGGTGAGTGTGTGTCATTGGGACACATAAAGTCTAAGTGTTTTACAAGTTGCAGAACAAAAAATAGAGCTTATTCTTGTCCAATTAGGCAAGGAACCAGTCACCAAAACATCCAAAAGGTTATGTTGCATGTCATTTGGAACGAACATTTAGGTCATTTTCGATCAAGAAGAAGCAAATCTATGTCTCATGGCAAATTAAACGAATCTTGTGCATCCAATAGGTCAGTTTTGTGTCATTGGATGAACATTTAGGTCAATTTCGTCCTCCTTACGCTTATTGCAAGAAGCTTTCAATGAACTGCAATTGAGTATGTTTTTCTATTAATCAATTGATAAGTACAAAGAAAATAGGCTTGAGCAAATGTGTCATTAAGAAATTTATCTGAAATTTTGTATGAACTTATTCGTGACTGGAAAAGGATTCAAATGACAAATCTGCAAGATGCTTTGAACTTGAAAATTAGCATTTTTAATCAATCTTGATTTATTGAATAGTTGTGTTTGTGTCATTGATAACATTTAGGTCATTTTCGCAATCAAGACTTATTCTTGTCCAATCTGGGTTTTTAATATAATCTTGTGCATCCAATAGGTGTGTTTGTGTCATTGGATGAACATTTAGGTCATTTTCGTTATCCCTAGGCTTATTCTTGTCCAATTAGGGTTTTTAAACCAATCTTGTGCATCCAATATGTATGTTTGTGTCATTGGATGAACATTTAGATCATTTTCGTCATCCCTAGGCTTGTTAGGTACAATCTTGTCATATTCTTTGTGTCAGGAAAGGGGTCATTTTATTTCCAATTAGGTTTTAATCAATGTGCATCCAATAGGTGTTTAGCCAATGGATGAACATTTAAGGTCATTTTCGATAGCAAAGAAGGCCAATTCTTGACACTAACTTTTTTTTAACCAATTTTGTGGGGACCTAATAGGTTCTGATTGTGTCATTGGAGGTGTGCATTTCGTCATTCCCTAGGCTTATTCTGTCATCCACTAAGCATTATTCTTATCCAATTAGCGGATGCTCAATCACATCAGGAGACAAATAGGTGTGTTCATGTCCTTGACAACATTTAGGTCATTTTCGTCCTCCCTAGGCTTTATTCTTGTCAATAGGAAATGAACCAATCTTGTGCATCCAATAGGTCTTGTATGTGTCATTGGATGAACATTTAGGTCATCTGCTGAGCATAGGCCAGCTATGTGATAAAGGCTTTTTAACCAGGTCTTTGTGCATCACAATCTTGTATGTATTGTGTCATAAAGATGAACATTTAGGTCATTTTCGTTGGTAATAGGCTTATTCTTTTCCATGTTAGGGTTTTTAATTCTTGTGCCAAGTACTAGTGTGTTTGTTTATCAATTGGATGAACATTGGTTAGGCATAAACGTCCTCCCGCATATTCTTATCCAATTATTTTTAATCAATCTTGTGCATCCAACTAGTTGTGTTTGTGTCATTGGATGAACATTTAAGGTCATTTTCGTCTAAGGATAGACTTTGTGACTCTTGTGAGAGAAGCAAATAGTTAAAACTTCTTTTCCTTCATAGATATGGTCAATGGAAGAACAATAGGTCATTTGCAGTTAGTACACATGGACCTTTTTCTTTGCTCAAGTAAGGCTTTTTAACCAATCTTTGTGGATAATAAGTTGGTTTGTGTCATTGGATGAACATGGAGGTCATTTTCTTCCTCATAAGAGTGATGCATTCCAATTAGGGTTTTTAACGAAATCTTGTGCTTTGGTTCAATAGGTGTGTTTGTGTCATTGGAAATTGTAGGTCATTTTCGTGATCCCTAGGCTTATTCTTGTCCAATTATGGGTTTTTTCAAACTTCTTGTGCATCCAATAGGTGTTTGTGTCATTGGATGAACATTTAGGTCATTTTCGTCTCCCTAGGCTTATTCTTGTCCAATTAGGGTTTTTAACCAATCTTGTGCATCCAATAGATCCGTTTGTGTTTGTGATTCATTTTTAAGGACATTTTCGTCCTACCTAAGTACTTTTTCGTTGATGCAATTAGGCTTAGCCACGATCATGTTGTCCAATAGAGTACTCATTAGGTTGTATTGGAATTTAGCTTAGAAAAATTACCCCCTATGAGTTTTGTCATTGGTAGAAAACAAACCTCATTTTCATACTTTAGGCTTCTTCTTGTTGTAAGTGCTTTGTGTTGAACAATGGCTTGTGCACCTAGGAAGTTTGACCCTAAGGCAGATGAAGGTATTTTAGGTCATACTCTCAAACAGTAGAGGTCCAATTAGAATTTTTAACCAAAAGAACATCCATAGAAGAGTCAGTTCATGTCAAGTTGGATGAATTATTTGCAGGTTGAACATTTTCGCTCCTCCTATGGTTGATGACTTTTCCCAATGAAGTTTTAGAGTCTGAACCATTAGAACAACCTGTAGCTGTTCCTCCAACTAGAACTATGTATAGAACATATAAGTCATTTTTGATTTACCTAAGGAATGGAAGTTCAACAGAAACCACCCCATAGATAACATTATAGGGGATATCTCTAAAGGTGTTGCAACTAGGAAGAACCTTAGACAGTTCTGTAACTTTACAGCCTTGTGGTGTGTATCTCAGATTGAACCAAAGAACATTAAGGAAGCCCTGTTAGATAGTTAGTGGATACTTGCTATGCAAGAGGAGTTAAAACCAATTTGAGAGAAAACAAGGTGTGGAGTCTAGTACCTATTCCAGGAGGTTAAGCACATCATTGTGGAACAAGATGGGTGTTCAGGAACATTAGATGAAAAACATTTATAACCAGAAACAAAGCTAGGCTTAGTAGCCAAGGGTTATAGTCAAGAGGGAAGGAATAAATTTTGATGAAACCTATGCTCCTGTAGCTAGGTTAGAAGCTATTAGATTCCTTCTTGCTTATGCTTGTATAATAGACTTTAATCTTTATCAAATGGATGTGAAAAGCGCCTTTCTCAGTGGTGTGTTTGTTCAAGAGGATGTTTTGTTAGCCATTTTCCGGTTTCCCTAAATCCTGATTTTCCTAATCATGTGTATAAGCTATCAAAGGCCCTCTATGGTTGAAACAATAACTCCAAGAGCTTGGTATGAGATTGTCCAGCTTAAACAATTTCCTTATTCAATCAAACTTTTTATTCTTGTTGACAAGGGTTTTTCACATTTAGACTACTGTCCTGATATCTTGTGGTCCAAGTCTTGTGCATCTTGGATGAACATTTAGGTCATTTTCGTCCTCCTAAGGCTTATTCTTGTCCAATTAGGGTTTTTAATCAATCTTGTGCATCCAATAGGTAAATTTGAAATGTCATTGGATGAACATTTAGGTCATTTTCGTCCTCCCAAGGCTTATTCTTGTCAAATTAGGGTTTTTATTAGTCAATCTAAATGCTCCAATAGGTTGTTTGTGTCATAGTTTTGAAAATTTAAAGTCATTGATCGTCCTCCCTTGGCTTATTACTTGTCCAATTAGGGGTTTTTAACCAATGTTGTGCATCCAATAGGTTTGGTTGTGTCATTGGATGAACATTTAGGTCATTTTACAGCCCTAGGCTTACATCATGTCCAATTTTGCATGTGTGCATCCATAGGTGTGTCAAATCCTAAGGAGTCTCACCTTAGCAAGTTGTCCAGAGGATTTTTTGTGCATAATCAGAATATCTAGTAGATGAAGAGTTTAGGCTTGTGGTATCCTAGGCTCAACCTGTACCTTAGTTGGGTTACTCAGATTCAGACTTTGCCGGATGCAAACTAGACAGGAAAAGCATTTCTGTCATTGTCATTTACTTGGAAACTCTTGTCCAATTAGGGTCGTGGTTCAATCAAGAAATCCACTAGGTGTGTCTGTATCAACTGGAAGCTGAATACATTTTAGGTCATTTTGCTGTGCTCAGATTCTTTGGATGAAGTCCAATTATTGGATTTTGGTGTTGACTTGGGAATCAATACCTATGTGTTTGTGTCATTGCAATAAGCATTACTAAGAATCATTTTCGTCCTCCAGGACCAAGCTTATTGAAGTAAGACATCATTTTATAAGGGATCACTTTCAAAATAGCATCCATTAAGTTGAATATGTTCATTGGAGCTGAACAGCTGGCTGACATATTACCAAAGCTTTACCAAGAGAAAGTTTTTGTACATATAAGGATGAAACTAGGGATCATTTGATCCTAGGAGACATTTGAGGTCTTTTCGTCCTTTCACAGGACACTTTCTTGTGCAGTTAGTGTTTTTTAAGTTAAATCGATTGTGCATCGATTAGGTGCTTTGTACATTGGATGACACATTTAGATCGTTTCGTCCTCCCTAGACTTATTCTTGTCAGGAAAAAAAAATTTTGCATCCGAGCGTTTTTTGGGAAATCGACTAGTTCACCTTTCAACCTTAAATACATCGATTGAGTAAATGGGAAATCGATTTGGGTCATCGATTTAGGTCAATATGTTATCCCTAGGTTATTCTTGTCCAATTATATTTATAATCGAATCTTGACCATCCATTCCATGTGTTTGTGTCATTGCCATGATCTTTTAAATATGCTCATTTTCTTGCTCTAATACACTTTTTATTCTGTGTCAATCCAACAGGCTTTGTTTACTAACATTGGAACAAAATTTTCATTTTCTGCCTTTTTTCCTTAACTGACAAGGTGGGGAGAATCTTTCATCTTTGTATTAACTTGTACTTATACTGCTGCATATTTTTGATACTCTGATGACTGATAATTCTTATCCATAATGACTTATTAAAATGACTCTGATATTATCCAAATAGCATGTGTACTTATGCTCTGATATGTTTGCTCTAATATTCTGATATTCCTATCTGATAATGGTACAATGATGCTATGAAAATATATCTGTTGTTAATATGTCTTGAAATGCTCAAACTCAAGTTGAAAATTTATGCATTGTCAGTTATGCAAAAAGGGGGAGATTTTGGACTTTAGTCCTCTTAATCCTAATTTTGACATGCCATCAAACATACAATGTTCATGTCATCATATGATAAATCTAACATCATTAACTCAGCAAGATTTTCAGGTCCAATTAGGGTTTTTTACATACTTGAGACAATTGCTTGGAACTCAAGAAATCAACAAAAGGTTGAAAATCTACTGAACAAATTGATGTCAATCGATTTCGTAAAAGCGATGTAAGGAAACATGTGTTTTGTGGTTGGATGATCGATTAGGTCTGGCACAATTCAGTCCATTAAAGTTGTGCAATCTTGTGCATCAATAGGTGTGTTTGTGTGCATTGGATGAACATTTAGGTCATTTTCTGTGCTCCCTAGGCTTATTCTTGTCCAAATTAGGGTTTTTAAACAATCTTTGGGCATCCAATAGATTGGTTTGTGTCATTGGGATGAACATTTACATTTTCGTCCTCCCTAGGCAAATTCTTGAATTACGGGTTTTTAATCAATCTTGTGCATAACATAGGTGTGTTTGTGTCAATGGATGAACATTCTAGGTCATTTTCATCTCATAGGTTTATTCTTGGTATCAATTAGATTTTTAACCAATCTTGTGCATCCAATAGGTTGACCTTTGTGTCATTGGATACTACATTTAGGTCATTTTCGTCCTCCCTTAGGCTTATTCTTGCCAATTAGGGTTTTTAATCATCAATTGTGCAAATCAATTGAAACAAATATTTGAACATCACAGGGAACTCTTAGTTTGTGATCGATTAGGCTTATTTGTGAATCAATTATGGACTTTTTAATCTATCTTGTGCATCCAGTGGTGTGTTTTGTGTCATTGGATGAACATTTGACATCGATTATCGTCAATCTTATTCATATTCTTGTCCAATTATTTTTTTAAAAGTATATTGTGGCATCGAATAGGTGTGATTGTGTCATTGTTTGAACATTTAGGTCATTTTCGTCCTCCCTAGGCTTATTCTTGTCAAATTAGGGTTGTTTAACCACTTGTGCATCAAATAGGTCGTTTGTGTCATTGGATGAACATTTAGGTCATTTTCGTCCTCCCTAACTTATTCTTGTCCAATTAGGGTTTTTAACACTTGAATATAATTCAGTGTCATTGGAGAACATTAAGGTCATTTTTGATAACTTATTCTGATATTGCTTTTTTAATCAAGTGCATTTAATAGTTGTTCATAAATCAATAAGATGAGCTGAAAAGTCTTCTTCTTGTCCTCCAAAGGGTTATTGATCTCACATTTTTTTATACACTCAAATGAATCGCAGATCCAATAGTGTGTTTGTGTCATTGATCATGATTGAAGACATTTTCGTCCTCCTTAGGCTCTTTTTGTCCAATTAGGGTTTTTAAAAAGAATCTTGTGTGAAATAGGTAGTTTGTGTCATGGATGAACATTTAGGTCATTTTCGTCCTCCCCTAGGCTTATTCTTGTCCAATTAGGGTTTGGACTTGATCTTGTGTGAGTCTGACGAGGTGACTGTTGTGTCATTGGTCAAGGGGTTAAGCATGGAAAGAGATTGATTTAGATCCATTAGGTTTTTAAAGAATCTGGACAATCTGTAGGTTATCTCACTGTGTCTATTGGAAGAAAAAGCTGAAATCCAGTTGGATTGTCAGGACTGGATGTAGGCTTGTCATATTGAGCAGCTGAACCAGGATAAAGGTGTCATTATATCCCTTAGGTCCCTACTTTTATTCTTGTCCAATTAGGGTTTTATAATCTGTGCATCCAATAAGTTCGCTGTGTATGAATCCAATAGGTAAATCTGTGTCATTAGATGATTTATGTTAGATCTTAATTGGATCGTCATCCCTAGGCTATTCTTGACGTATTAGGGTTTTTAATAATCTGTTTGCATTTGATAGGTGTGTGTGTCATTGGATTCTGTAATTACGAGGTCATTTTCGTCACTCCCAAGGCTTATTCTTGTCCAATTAGGGTTTTTAATCAATCTTGTGCATCGAATAGGTGTGTTTGTGTCATTGGATGAACATTTAGGTCATTTTCGTCCTCCCTAGGCTTATTCTTGTCCAATTAGGGTTTTTAATCAATCTTGTGCATCCAATAGGTGTGTTTGTGTCATTGGATGAACATTTAGATCATTTTCGTCCTCCCTAGGCTTATTCTTGTCCAATTAGGGTTTTTAACCAATCTTGTGCATCCAATAAGTGTGTGTTTGTGTCATTGGATGAACATTTAGGTCATTTTCGTCATCCCTAGGCTTATTCTTGTCCAATTAGGGTTTTTAACCAATTTTGTGCATCCAATAGGTTTGTTTGTGTCATTGGATGAACATTTAGGTCATTTTCGTTCTCCCTAGGCTTATTCTTGTCCAATTAGGGTTTTTAATCAATCTTGTGCATCCAATAGGTGTGTTTGTGTCATTGGATGAACATTTAGGTCATTTTCGTCCTCCCTAGGCTTATTCTTGTCCAATTAGGGTTTTTAACCAATCTTGTGCATCCAATAGGTGTGTTTGTGTCATTGGATGAACATTTAGGTCATTTTCGTCCTCCCTAGGCTTATTCTTGTCCAATTAGGGTTTTTAATCAATCTTGTGCATCCAATAGGTGTGTTTGTGTCATTGGATGAACATTTAGGTCATTTTCTTCCTCCCTAGGCTTATTCTTGTCCAATTAGGGTTTTTAACCAATCTTGTGCATCCAATAGGTGTGTTTGTGTCATTGGATGAACATTTAGGTCATTTTCGTCCTCCCTAGGCTTATTCTTGTCCAATTAGGGTTTTTTAATCAATCTTGTGCATCCAATAGGTTTGTTTGTGTCATTGGATGAACATTTAGGTCATTTTCGTCCTCCCTAAGGCTTATTCTTGTCCAATTAGGGTTTTTAACCAATCTTGTGCATCCAATAGGTTCATTTGTGTCATTGGATGAACATTTAGGTCATTTTTCGTCATCCCTAGGCTTATTCTTGTCCAATTAGGGTTTTTAAACCAATCTTGTGTGTCATTGGATCCAATAGGTTTGTTTGTGTCATTGGATGAACATTTAGGTCATTTTCGTCCTCCCTAGGCTTATTCTTGTCCAATTAGGGTTTTTAACCAATCTTGTGCATCCAATAGGTGTTGTTTGTGTCATTGGATGAACATTTAGGTCATTTTCGTTCTCCCTAGGCTTATTCTTGTCCAATTAGGGTTTTTAAATCAATCTTGTGCATCCAATAGGTGTGTTTGTGTCATTGGATGAACATTTAGGTCATTTTCGTCCTCCCTAGGCTTATTCTTGTCCAATTAGGGTTTTTAAACCAATCTTGTGCATCCAATAGTTGTGTTTGTGTCATTGGATGAACATTTAGGTCATTTTCGTCATCCCTAGGCTTATTCTTGTCCAATTAGGGTTTTTAACGAATCTTGTGCATCCAATAGGTGTGTTTGTGTCATTGGATGAACATTTAGGTCATTTTCGTCCTCCCAAGGCTTATTCTTGTCCAATTAGGGTTTTTAATCAAATCTTGTGCATCCAATAGGTGTGTTTGTGTCATTGGATGAACATTTAGGTCATTTTCGTCCTCCCTAGGCTTATTCTTTAATCAATCCAATTAGGGTTTTTAACCAATTTTGTGCATCCAATAAGTTCATTTGTGTCATTGGATGAACATTTAGGTCATTTTCGTTCTCCCTAGGCTTATTCTTGTCCAATTAGGGTTTTTAATCAATCTTGTGCATCCAATAGGTGTGTTTGTGTCATTGGATGAACATTTAGGTCATTTTCGTCCTCCCTAGGCTTATTCTTGTCCAATTAGGGTTTTTAATCAATCTTGTGCATCCAATAGGTGTGTTTGTGTCATTGGATGAACATTTAGGTCATTTTCGTTCCTCCCAAGGCTTATTCTTGTCCAATTAGGGTTTTTAACCAATCTTGTGTATCCAATAGTTGTGTTTGTGTCATAGGATGACAATTTAGGTCATTTTCGTCCTCCCTAGGCTTATTCTTGTCCAATTAGGGTTTTTAATCAATCTTGTGCATCCAATAGGTGTGTTTGTGTCATTGGATGAACATTTAGGTCATTTTCGTCCTCCCTAGGCTTATTCTTGTCCAATTAGGGTTTTTAATCAATCTTGTGCATCCAATAGTTGTTTGTGTCATTGGATGAACATTTAGGTCATTTTCGTCATCCCTAGGCTTATTCTTGTCCAATTAGGGTTTTTAACAAATCTTGTGCATCCAATAGGTTTGTTTGTGTCATTGGATGAAACATTTAGGTCATTTTCGTCCTCCCTAGGCTTATTCTTGTCCAATTAGGGTTTTTAATCAATCTTGTGCATCCAATAGGTGTGTTTGTGTCATTGGATGAACATTTAGGTCATTTTCGTCCTCCTTAAGCTTATTCTTGTCCAATTAGGGTTTTTTGGATGAACCAATCTTGTGCATCCAATAGGTTTGTTTGTGTCATTGGATGAACATTTAGGTCATTTTCGTCCTCCCTAGGCTTATTCTTGTCCAATTAGGGTTTTTAAACCAATCTTGTGCATCCAATAGGTGTGTTTGTGTCATTGGATGAACATTTAGGTCATTTTCGTCCTCCCTAGGTTTATTCTTGTCCAATTAGGGTTTTTAACCAATCTTGTGCATCCAATAGGTGTGTTTGTGTCATTGGATGAACATTTAGGTCATTTTCGTCCTCCCTAGGCTTATTCTTGTCCAATTAGGGTTTTTTTAATCAATCTTGTGCATTCCAATAGGTGTGTTGTGTCATTGGAATGAACATTTAGGT
>PGWS01038164.1:0-24004 GCA_002896235.1 Cicer reticulatum | reverse complement strand
GGCAACCTGATTTGTATGCTAATCGATTGGCACATCGACTCTGCAAATCACAAAGTCAAACTGATTGAAACAAATCGATTGGGAAATCGATTGGGCAAGTCACTAGGACAATCCATTTACTAGGCTAATCGATTGACAAAATCGATTACGTAAATAATATTTCAAAAGTAACATGACCTGGGACAAAACACAATCGATTGGACAATCTATGTGAGAATTTCAATCATGTTAAGTTTGGTATCAATCGATTAGGTAATCGATTGAGCTAAACAAAATGGTAAGACCTTTTCAGAAACATACTACCAAATCGATTGGCAGTCCGAATTAACATGATATTAGCTAAGTTCCTGTTTTAAACACAATCGATTGGCTAATCGATTGAAACAAATATTTGAAATCACAGGGAACTCTTAGTTTGTGGCCAAATCGATTATGTGTATTTGTGAATCGATTATGAGACTTAGTGAATCGACTAATGAATCGAGTGGTGTGAACTTTATTATTGGAACAAAACACCTGACATCGATTATGCAATCGATTCATATAAGTCTGCACATAATTTTCTGAAAAAAGTATATTTGAAAGAATCGAGTGGGAAATCGATTAGTTTATATAGTTTCAAGATTCAAGAAAAACAAGACTCGCGATAATCGATTGGCAAATCGATTAGGCCTGTTTTATCACTTTAATGAATCGATTTGGTAAATCGATTTATATCAGTTGTTTTTCAGAAACTATATAAAAAGTTTTCAACCTTTCTCTCATTAATACTTGATAAAACTTGAATATACTTCAGAACACTGAAGAACTCTTAAGAACCTTTTTGATAACATTCTGATATTTGCTTTTTCAGATCAAAACCAAAAGATTATTCATAATCAAATAAGAGAGCTGAAAAAGAAATTCTTGAGAGAAAAAGACAATGATCTCACAAACACTCAAATGAACCAGATTATTGTGTGAGATGCATTGATCAGATTGAAGACAAACTCTATACTTCTTTTATATCTTTTTTGTAACAAAGTTTTGTAAAAAATAAACAACTGTAAAAAATCCAGTATGAAAACTGGTGGCGATCGTCGTTGATGTAAGATCATCAAGAAGGTGCTGGACTTGATCTTGTGTGAGTCTGACGAGTGACTGCAAGGATCAAGGGGTTAAGCAATAGGAAAGAGATTGAAGTTAGATAGATAGGGTTTCGAGGAAACTGGACAATCTGTAACAAGCCTCAATTCTTTCTATTGAAGAAAAAGCTGAAATCCAGTTGGATTGTCAGGACTGGATGTAGGTTGTCATAATTGACAGCTGGAACCAGGATAAACCTTGGTGCATTCTATCCCTTATCTTTTTACTTTTATCTTGTATGCTGTTATATTTCCGCTGTGTATGAATCCAAATAAAATCTTGCATCGTATGATTTGTATGTTCGATCTTAATTGTATGCTAGACGTATTCTGTTTTCTATATGTTTTAATTTGATAACGACTGTCATATTCTGTAATTAGGAGTTCATAATAATCAACAATTGGTATCAGAGCCCGACTTTTTTAGAGGTAATACTCATAAAAGGAACATTGCCTCAGTTGATTTTCTAGAAGAAGGTGCTTCACTTGCAAGGCCCCCAGCCTTCAATGGAACCGCATACATGTATTGGAAACATAGGATGCTGATATTTCTGGAAGCTAGTGGTATTGATATTCTAGATGCTGTTGAAAATGGACCCTACATACCTAAAAATTGTTGGAACTAATGATTTGCGGATCCCAAAACCCATATCCAAATGGTCTGAGGATGATAAGAAGAAGGTAGGATATAATGCTAAAGCAAAGAATATTATCACATCTGCTTTATGTGCAGAAGAATTCTTCAGGGTATCAAACTGTAAATCAGCAAAGGAAATGTGGGACATTCTTCAGGAAACACATGAAGGCACTACAGACGTGAAAAGAGCTCGTGTAAATACACTCATGCATGAATACGAATTGTTTAGCATGAAGAAAGATGAATCAATAAGTGATCTACAGACTAGGTTTACACATATTATAAACAACCTTCATGCCCTGGGAAAACAGGTGGAAAATGAACAGCAAATTGGAAAGATCATGAGGTGTTTAACAAGAGAATGGCAGCCCAAAATAACTACTATGAGTGTGGTAAAACAGGACACATAAAGTCTAAGTGTTACAAGTTGCAGAGAAAAAAATAGAGGCTACAAAACTAAAGGCAAGGAACCAGTCACCAAAACCAGAAAAGCATATGTGCATGAATGGAACGAAAGAAATCCCTCTGCCTCTTCAGCATGAAAAGAAGCAATTCTATGCTCTCCATGGCAAATACCGGACTCAAAATCAGAAAATGAGGTTAGTTCACAATCTAATTCCAACTTAACGATGAACTGCAAGAAGCTTTCAATGAACTGCATGATGAGTTATGGTGAATTCTATGAAATCAATTGAAGTAAGTCAAAGAAAATGCCTGAGCAAATGAAAAATGATCATAAGAAATTGAAAATTTGTATGAACAACTGAAAAAGGATTCAAATGACAAATCTGCAAGATGCATTGAACTTGAAAAAAATGTTGCATCATTAAAATCTGATTTATTGGAAGTTTGCTAGTAGTGAAGATAAACTGAATGTCTCATACTTAGCAATCAAAGACATGTTAATGAAAAATCTGACTTTAGGATCATAAACACAATATGGCATGTTTAAAAGGAATAACACTAGATATGGTATTGGTTATATGCAAACCAGCGAAATGTCAAAACATAGTCAGAAATCTGCTATTTCAGAATGAATATGTATGACATCTTTACTAAAATATTATCCAAACAAACATTCATCCTTTTGATGGTACATGTCATTCTGTTGCAGAAAGGGGCATTTTATTTTTCAAATTGTAAATTTAAAAAATTAGCCAATTAGAGGATGGAAGAACAAGTTGTGGATAGCAAAGAAACCAATTTTTGACACTAAACCTTCAGGACCCAATTTAAATTGGGGACCTAAAATAAAATTCTGATTGTGTGTTGCAGGTGTGCTGGACATCCACTAAGCATTCTGGTATTTAGATAGCGGATGCTCAAAGCACATGACAGGAGACAAATCCAAATTCATGTCCTTGACATTAAAGGAATAGAGGAAAGATTATTGGAATTGGTGACATAGGAAATGAGTCAACTGCTGTAATCAAAAATGTCTTGTATGTAGAAGGGCTAAAACACAATCTGCTGAGCATAAGCCAGCTATGTGATAAAGGCTTCCAGGTAATTTTTCATCACAATCTTGTATTATTGAGCATAAAGATGACAAACACATAAAGTTAGTTGGTAATAGAATTAATAACATTTATATGTTAGACTTTAATTCTTTGCCAAGTACTATATGTTGTTTGTTATCTAATTCAGATGAGACTTGGTTATGGCATAAACGTATAGCGCATATTCATATAGATCATTGAATAGACTGGTTAGCAAACAACTAGTTATAGGTCTCCCTAACAAGAAGTTTACTAAGGATAGACTTTGTGACTCCTGTGAGAGAAGCAAACTAGTTAAAACTTCTTTTCCTTCTATAGATATGGTCAAAGCCAATAGGGTTTGCAGTTAGTACACATGGACCTTTTTGGACCTGCTCAAGTGAAGAGCTTTGGAGGTAACCTTTATGGATATGTGTTGGTAGATGACTATTCTAGGTTCACATGGACATATTTTCTGGCTCACAAGAGTGATGCATTCTCAACTTTTAAGAAATTTGCTGCTTTGGTTCAAAATGAGAATGACCAGAAATTGTATCAATTAAAAGTGATCATGGAGGTGAATTCCAAAATGATTCTTTTCAAACTTATTGTGAACAACATGGAATAAACCACATATATTCAGCTCCTAGGATACCACATCAAAATGGGGTAGTGGAGAGGAAAAATAGATCCTTAGAAGAGTTAGCTAAGACTATGCTTAAGGACTCCAACCTACCTAAGTACTTTTGGGCAGATGCAATTAGTACAGCCACTCATGTTGTCAATAGAGTACTCATTAGGCCCATGCTTAGAAAAAACCCCCTATGAGCTTTTACAAGGGTAGAAAACCAAACCTTTCCTACTTTAGAATCTTTGGTTGTAAGTGCTTTGTGTTGAACAATGGCAAAGAACACCTAGGAAAGTTTGACCCTAAGGCAGATGAAGGTATTTTCTAGGATACTCTCAAACCAGTAAGGCCTATAGAATCTACAACAAAAGAACAAAGACCATAGAAGAGTCAGTTCATGTAAAGTTTGATGAATTATTTGCAGAAAACTTGAAACAAAACTCCTCCTATGGTTGATGACTTTTTGGGATGAAGTTGTAGAGTCTGAACCATTAGAACAACCTGTAGCTGTTCCTCCAACTAGAACTGACTGTATAGAACCTATAAGGACTGGTGATTTACCTAAGGAATGGAAGTTCAACAGAAACCACCCCATAGATAACATTATAGGGGATATCTCTAAAGGTGTTGCAACTAGGAAGAAAACCTTAGACAGTTCTGTAACTTTACAGCCTTTGTATCTCAGATTGAACCAAAGAACATTAAGGAAGCCCTGTTAGATAGTTAGTGGATACTTGCTATGCAAGAGGAGTTAAACCAATTTGAGAGAAACAAGGGTGTGGAGTCTAGTACCTAAACCAGGAGGTAAGCACATCATAGGAACAAGATGGGTGTTCAGGAACAAATTAGATGAAAAACTGGAGTTATAAACCAGAAACAAAGCTAGGCTAGTAGCCCAAGGGTTATAGTCAAGAGGAAGGAATAAATTTTGATGAAACCTATGCTCCTGTAGCTAGGTTAGAAGCTATTAGATTCCTTCTTGCTTATGCTTGTATAATAGACTTTAATCTTTATCAAATGGATGTGAAAAGCGCCTTTCTCAGTGGTGACCTTCAAGAGGATGTTTTTGTTAGCCAAACACCTGGTTTTGAAAATCCTGATTTTCCTAATCATGTGTATAAGCTATCAAAGGCCCTCTATGGGTTGAAACAAGCTCCAAGAGCTTGGTATGAGAAGCTCAACAATTTCCTTATTCAACAAACTTTTTAAGAGAAAATGTTGACAAGACCCTTTTCACAAAGACTACTGGAAATGATATCTTGCTGGTCCAAGTATATGTTGATGACATAATATTTGGATCTACAAACAATAAGTTGTGCAAAGATTTTGAAAATTTAATGAAAGGTAAATTTGAAATGTCAATGATGGGTGAACTATCTTATTTCTTGGGATTTCAAATTAACCAAAGCAAGCAAGGCATTTTCATTAGTCAAACTAAATACTATAATGATTTGATAAAGAAATTTAGTTTTGAAAACCTAAAGTCCATTGATACTCCCATGAGTCAAGGAAATTACTTAGAAAGAGATGAGAAAGGTAAACCTGTAGATGTTACTAGGTTTTGGGGTATGATAGGATCATTGCTCTATCTTACAGCAAGCAGACCTGACATCATGTTCAGTGTTTGCATGTGTGCAAGATACCAATCAAATCCTAAGGAGTCTCACCTTAGTGCAGTTAAGAGGATTTTCAGATATCTAGTAGAAACTAAGAGTTTAGGCTTGTGGTATCCTAAGGGATCAACCTGTACCTTAGTTGGTTACTCAGATTCAGACTTTGCCGGATGCAAAACTAGACAGGAAAAGCACTTCTGGAACTTGTCATTTACTTGGAAACTCCCTTGTGTCGTGGTTTAGCAAGAAATAGACTAGCATTTCTCTATCAACTGCTGAAGCTGAATACATTGCAGCTGGGAGCTGCTGTGCTCAGATTCTTTGGATGAAGCAACACTTATTGGATTTTGGTGTTGACTTGGGAACAATACCTATTATGTTTGATAACACAAGTGCAATAAGCATTACTAAGAATCCAGTGATGCACTCCAGGACCAAGCACATTGAAGTAAGACATCATTTTATAAGGGATCACTTTCAAAATAGGATTATTAAGTTGAATATGTTAACAGAGCTGAACAGCTGGCTGACATATTTACCAAAGCTTTACCAAGAGAAAGTTTCCTACATATAAAGGATGAAACTAGGGATCATTGATCCTAGTGAGATATGATCTTTGAACCCTTTCACAGGACACTTCTGGTGCTTGTAGTGTTTTCCAGTTAAATCGATTGGGTAATCGATTACCAGCTTGGTACATAGTTTACAAAATCGATTGCGTTGGCCCCAGACTTCAGATTTCAGGAAAAAAAATTCTTGCCGAGCGTCGATTGGGAAATCGACTAGTTCACCTTTCAACCTTAAATACATCGATTGAGTAAATCTGGAAATCGATTTGGGAATCGATTTACAATATGACTTGTTGTATTCTTTTCTTCTATATATATAATGCACTAGAACGTTTATTCCATTACTCTCTGAAATCAATTGCCATAATCTTTTAATATGCTCATTTGTTGCTCTAATACACTGTTTTTCTGTTTTCAACCCACAATGCTTATGTTTACTAACATAGGGGGAGGAAATTTTTTTCTGCCTTTTTTTGCCTTAACTGACAAAGGGGGAGAGAAATTATTAACTTGTACTTATACTGCTGCATATTTTTGATACTCTGATGACTGATAATGACTTATTAATAATGACTTATTAAAATGACTCTGATATTATTAAATAGCATGTGTACTTATGCTCTGATATGTTTGCTCTAATATTCTGATATTATGATCTGATAATGGTACATATGATGCTATGAAAATATATCTGTTGTTAATATGTCTTGAAATGCTCAAACTCAAGTTAAAATTGTATTGCTGTCAGTTATGCAAAAAGGGGGAGATTGTTGGACTTTAGTCCTCTTAATCCTAATTTTGACATAATTATCAAAATACAATGTTCATACATCATATGATAAATCTAACATTTTAACTGAGCAAGATTTCAGGAACAACAACTCAACCCTACATACTTAAGACAATTGCTTGGAACTCAAGAAATCAACAAAAGTTGAAAATCTACTGAACAAATTGATTAGGCAATCGATTTCGTAAAAGGATGTAAGGAAACATGTGTTTTGTGGTTAGATAATCGATTAGACAATCGACTGGCACAATCAGTGATAAAAATTGTGCAAGTCAGTGGCAACCTGATTTGTATGCTAATCGATTGGCACATCGACTGTGCAAATCACAAAGTCAAAACTGATTGAAAACAAATCGATTGGGAAATCGATTGGGCAAGTCACAGGGACAATCCATTTACTAGGCTAATCGATTGACAAATCGATTACGTAAATAAATTTCAAAAGTAACATGACCTGTGACAAACACAATCGATTGGACAGTCTATTGTGAGAATTTCAATCATGTTAAGTTTGGTATCAATCGATTAGGTAATCGATTGAGCTAAACAAAATGGTAAGACCTTTTCAGAAACATACTACCAAATCGATTGGGCAGTCCGATTAACATGAAATTAGCTAAGTTCCTGTTTTAAAACACAATCAATTGGCAAATCGATTGAAACAAATATTTGAAATCACAGGGAACTCTTAGTTTGTGGCCAAATCGATTATGTGTATTTGTGAATCGATTTATGAGACTTAGTGAATCTACTAATGAATCGAGTGGTGTGATTTTATTATTGGAACAAAACACCTGACATCGATTATGCAATCGATTCATATAAGTCTGCACATAATTTTTGAAAAGTATATTGAATGAATCGAGTGGGAAATCGATTAGTTTATATAGTTTCAAGATTCAAGAAAAACAAGACTCGAGATAATCGATTGGCAAAATCGATTAGGCCTGTTTTACCACTTTAATGAATCGATTGGGTAAATCGACTTATCAGTAGTTGTTTTTTCAGAAACTATATAAACAGTTTTCAATCTCTTCTCTCATTAATACTTGATAAACACTTGAATATAATTCAGAACACTGAGAACTCTTAAGAACCTTTTGATAACATTCTGATATTGCTTTTTTAGATCAAGACCAAAAGATTATTCATAATCAATAAGAGAGCTGAAAAGGAATTCTTGAGAGAAAAAGACAATGATCTCACAAACACTCAAATGAATAAGTGTGATTATTGTTTTGAGATACATTGATCAAGATTTAAGACAATCTCTGTACTTCTTTTATATTTTTTGTAACAAAGTTTTGTAAAAAGAACACACTGTGAAAAATCTGTATGAAAACTGGTGGGCGATCTTCGTTGATGTTAAAGATCATCAAGAAGGAAACGCGACTTGATCTTGTGTGAGTCTGACGAGTGACTGCAAGGATCAAGGGTTTAAGCAATAGGAAAGAGATTGAGTTAGATAGATAGGTTTAGAAGAAACTGGACAATCTGTAAACAAGTCTCACTTCTTTCTATTGAAGAAAAAGCTGAAATCCAGTTGGATTGTCAGGACTGGATGTAGGCTGTCATATTGACAGCTGAACCAGGATAAACCTTGGTGCATTAATATCCCTTATCTTTTACTTTTAATCTTGTATGCTGTTATATTTCCGCTGTGTATGAATCCAAATAAATCTTGCATCGTATGATTGTATGGTAGATTTAATTGTATGCTAGACGTATTCTGGTTCTATATTGTTTTAATTTTGATAACGACTGTCATATTCTGTAATTACGAGGTCATAATAATCAACACTCCCAAGGCTTATTCTTGTCCAATTAGGGTTTTTAATCAATCTTGTGCATCGAATAGGTGTGTTTGTGTCATTGGATGAAGGTCATTTAGGTCATTTTCGTCCTCCCCAATAGGTTGCTTATTCTTGTCCAATTTAGTGTTTTTAATCAATCTTGTGCATCCAATAGTGTGTTTTGTGTCATTGGATGAACATTTAGGTCATTTTCGTCCTCCCTAGGCTTATTCTTGTCCAATTAGGGTTTTTAACCAATCTTGTGCATCCAATAGGTTCATTTGTGTCATTGGATGAACATTTAGGTCATTTTCGTCATCCCTAGGCTTATTCTTGTCCAATTAGGGTTTTTTAACCAATCTGTGCATGCATCCAATAGGTTCCAATAGGTGTTTTTGTGTCATTGGATGAACATTTAGGTCATTTTCGTCCTCCCTAGGCTTATTCTTGTCCAATTAGGGTTTTTAATCAATCTTGTGCATCCAATAGGTGTGTTTGTGTCATTGGATGAACATTTAGGTCATTTTCGTCCTCCCTAGGGCTTATTCTTGTCCAATTAGGGTTTTTAACCAATCTTGTGCATCCAATAGGTGTGTTTGTGTCATTGGATGAACATTTAGGTCATTTTCGTCCTCCCTAGGCTTATTCTTGTCCAATTAGGGTTTTTAATCAATCTTGTGCATCCAATAGGTGTGTTTGTGTCATTGGATGAACATTTAGGTCATTTTCGTCCTCCCTAGGCTTATTCTTGTCCAATTAGGGTTTTTTATCTTGTGCATCCAATAGGTGTGTTTGTGTCATTGATGAACATTTAGGTCATTTTCGTCCTCCCTAGGCTTATTCTTGTCCAATTAGGGTTTTTAATAATCTTGTGCATCCAATAGGTTGTGTTTGTGTCATTGGATGAACATTTAGGTCATTTTCGTCCTCCCTAGGCTTATTCTTGTCCAATTAGGGTTTTTAACCAATCTTGTGCATCCAATAGGTTTGTTTGTGTCATTGGATGAACATTTAGGTCATTTTCGTCCTCCCTAGGCTTATTCTTGTCCAATTAGGGTTTTAAACAATCTTGTGCATCCAATAGGTGTGTTTGTGTCATTGGATGAACATTTAGGTCATTTTCGTCCTCCCTAGGCTTATTCTTGTCCAATTAGGGTTTTTAACCAATCTTGTGCATCCAATAGGTGTGTTTGTGTCATTGGATGAACATTTAGGTCATTTTCGTCCTCCCTAGGCTTATTCTTGTCCAATTAGGGTTTTTAACCAATCTTGTGCATCCAATAGGTGTGTTTGTGTCATTGGATGAACATTTAGGTCATTTTCGTCCTCCCTAGGCTTATTCTTGTCCAATTAGGGTTTTTAACCAATCTTGTGCATCCAATAGGTTCATTTGTGTCATTGGATGAACATTTAGGTCATTTTCGTCCTCCCTAGGCTTATTCTTGTCCAATTAGGGTTTTTAATCAATCTTGTGCATCCAATAGGTGTGTGTTGTGTCATTGGATGAACATTTAGGTCATTTTCGTCCTCCCTAGGCTTATTCTTGTCCAATTAGGGTTTTTAACCAATCTTGTGCATCCAATAGGTGTGTTTGTGTCATTGGATGAACATTTAGGTCATTTTCGTCCTCCCTAGGCTTATTCTTGTCCAATTAGGGTTTTTAACCAATCTTGTGCATCCAATAGGTGTGTTTGTGTCATTGGATGAACATTTAGGTCATTTTCGTCCTCCCTAGGCTTATTCTTGTCCAATTAGGGTTTTTAACCAATCTTGTGCATCCAATAGGTTTGTTTGTGTCATTGGATGAACATTTAGGTCATTTTCGTCGTTCTCCCTAGGCTTATTCTTGTCCAATTAGGGTTTTTTAATCAATCTTGTGCATCCAATAGGTTTGTTTGTGTCATTGGATGAACATTTTAGGTCATTTTCGTCCTCCCTAGGCTTATTCTTGTCCAATTAGGGTTTTTAATCAATCTTGTGCATCCAATAGGTGTGTTTGTGTCATTGGATGAACATTTAGGTCATTTTCGTCCTCCCTAGGCTTATTCTTGTCCAATTAGGGTTTTTAACCAATCTTGTGCATCCAATAGGTGTGTTTGTGTCATTGGATGAACATTTAGGTCATTTTCGTCCTCCCTAGGCTTATTCTTGTCCAATTAGGGTTTTTTAACCAATCTTGTGCATCCAATAGGTGTGTTTGTGTCATTGGATGAACATTTAGGTCATTTTCGTCCTCCCTAGGCTTATTCTTGTCCAATTAGGGTTTTTAACCAATCTTGTGCATCCAATAGGTGTGTTTGTGTCATTGGATGAACATTTAGGTCATTTTCGTCCTCCCTAGGCTTATTCTTGTCCAATTAGGGTTTTTAACAATCTTGTGCATCCAATAGGTGTGTTTGTGTCATTGGATGAACATTTAGGTCATTTTCGTCCTCCCTAGGCTTATTCTTGTCCAATTAGGGTTTTTAATCAATCTTGTGCATCCAATAGGTGTGTTTGTGTCATTGGATGAACATTTAGGTCATTTTCGTCCTCCCTAGGCTTATTCTTGTCCAATTAGGGTTTTTAAATCAATCTTGTGCATCCAATAGGTGTGTTTGTGTCATTGGATGAACATTTAGGTCATTTTCGTCCTCCCTAGGCTTATTCTTGTCCAATTAGGGTTTTTAACCAATCTTGTGCATCCAATAGGTGTGTTTGTGTCATTGGATGAACATTTAGGTCATTTTCGTCCTCCCTAGGCTTATTCTTGTCCAATTAGGGTTTTTAACCAATCTTGTGCATCCAATAGTGTGTTTGTGTCATTGGATGAACATTTAGGTCATTTTCGTCCTCCCTAGGCTTATTCTTGTCCAATTAGGGTTTTTTAACCAATCTTGTGCATCCAATAGGTTTGTTTTGTGTCATTGGATGAACATTTAGGTCATTTTCGTCCTCCCCAGGCTTATTCTTGTCCAATTAGGGTTTTTAAACAAATCTTGTGCATCCAATAGGTGTGTTTGTGTCATTGGATGAACATTTAGGTCATTTTCGTCCTCCCTAGGCTTATTCTTGTCCAATTAGGGTTTTTAACCAATCTTGTGCATCCAATAGGTGTGTTTGTGTCATTGGATTTAGGTCATTTTCATTTAGGTCATTTTCGTCATCCAATAGGTGTGTTTGTGTCATTGGATGAACTTATTCATTTTCTTATTCTTGTGCATCCATTAGGTGTGTTTTGTGTCATTGGATGAACATTTAGGTCATTTTCGTCCTCCCTAGGGCTTATTCTTGTCCAATTAGGGTTTTTAACCAATCTTGTGCATCCATAGGTGTGTTTGTGTCATTGGATGAACATTTAGGTCATTTTCGTCCTCCCTAGGCTTATTCTTGTCCAATTAGGGTTTTTAATCAATCTTGTGCATCCAATAGGTGTGTTTGTGTCATTGGATGAACATTTAGGTCATTTTCGTCCTCCCTAGGCTTATTCTTGACGCAATTAGGGTTTTTAATCAATCTTGTGCATCCAATAGGTGTGTTTGTGTCATTGGGAACATTAATTAGGGTTTTTAATCAATCTTGTGCATCCAATAGGTAGGTGTGTTTTGTGTCATTGGATGAACATTTAGGTCATTTTCGTCCTCCCTAGGCTTATTCTTGTCCAATTAGGGTTTTTAACCAATCTTGTGCATCCAATAGGTGTGTTTGTGTCATTGGATGAACATTTAGGTCATTTTCGTCCTCCCTAGGCTTATTCTTGTCCAATTAGGGTTTTTAATCAATCTTGTGCATCCAATAGGTGTGTTTTGTGTCATTGGATGAACATTTAGGTCATTTTCGTCCTCCCTAGGCTTATTCTTGTCCAATTAGGGTTTTTTAACCAATCTTGTGCATCCAATAGGTGTGTTTGTGTCATTGGATGAACATTTAGGTCATTTTCGTCCTCCCTAGGCTTATTCTTGTCCAATTAGGGTTTTTAACCAATCTTGTGCATCCAATAGGTTTGTTTGTGTCATTGGATGAACATTTAGGTCATTTTCGTCCTCCTAGGCTTATTCTTGTCCAATTAGGGTTTTTAACCATCAATCTTGTGCATCCAATAGGTGTGTTTGTGTCATTGGATGAACATTTAGGTCATTTTCGTCCTCCCTAGGCTTATTCTTGTCCAATTAGGGTTTTTAACAAATCTTGTGCATCCAATAGGTGTGTTTGTGTCATTGGATGAACATTTAGGTCATTTTCGTCCTCCCTAGGCTTATTCTTGTCCAATTAGGGTTTTTAAATCAATCTTGTGCATCCAATAGGTGTGTTTGTGTCATTGGATGAACATTTAGGTCATTTTCGTCCTCCCTAGGCTTATTCTTGTCCAATTAGGGTTTTTAACCAATCTTGTGCATCCAATTAGTGTGTTTGTGTCATTGGATGAACATTTAGGTCATTTTCGTCCTCCTCCCTAGCTTATTCTTGTCCAATTAGGGTTTTTAACCAATCTTGTGCATCCAATAGGTTCATTTTGTGTCATTGGATGAACATTTAGGTCATTTTCGTCCTCCTAGGCTTATTCTTGTCCAATTAGGGTTTTTAACAATCTTTGTGCATCCAATAGGTGTGTTTGTGTCATTGGATGAACATTTAGGTCATTTTCGTCCTCCCTAGGGGCTATATTCTTGTCCAATTAGGGTTTTTTAACCAATCTTGTGCATCCAATAGGTGTGTTTGTGTCATTGGATGAACATTTAGGTCATTTTCGTCCTCCCTAGGCTTATTCTTGTCCAATTAGGGTTTTTAAATCTTGTGCATCCAATCTTGTGCATCCAATAGGTCATTTTCGTCCTCCCTAGGCTGTGTCATTGGATGAACATTTAGGTCATTTTCGTCCTCATTTAGGTCATTTTCTTCCTCCCTCCTTATTCTGTCCAATTAGGGTTTTTAACCAATCTTGTGCATCCAATAGGTGTGTTTGTGTCATTGGATGAACATTTAGGTCATTTTCGTCCTCCTAGGCTTATTCTTGTCCAATTAGGGTTTTTAACCAATCTTGTGCATCCAATAGGTGTGTTTGTGTGTGTCATTGGATGAACATTTAGGTCATCATTTCGTCCTCCTAGGCTTATTCTTGTCCAATTAGGGTTTTTAACCAATCTTGTGCATCCAATAGGTGTGTTTGTGTCATTGGATGAACATTTAGGTCATTTTCGTCCTCCCTAGGCTTATTCTTGTCCAATTAGGGTTTTTAACCAATCTTGTGCATCCAATAGGTTCATTTGTGTCATTGGATGAACATTTAGGTCATTTTCGTCCTCCCTAGGCTTATTCTTGTCCAATTAGGGTTTTTAACCAATCTTGTGCATCCAATAGGTGTGTTTGTGTCATTGGATGAACATTTAGGTCATTTTCGTCCTCCCTAGGCTTATTCTTGTCCAATTAGGGTTTTTAACCAATCTTGTGCATCCAATAGGTGTGTTTGTGTCATTGGATGAACATTTAGGTCATTTTCGTCCTCCCTAGGCTTATTCTTGTCCAATTAGGGTTTTTAACCACCAATCTTGTGCATCCAATAGGTTCATTTGTGTCATTGGATGAACATTTAGGTCATTTTCGTCCTCCCTAGGCTTATTCTTGTCCAATTAGGGTTTTTAACCAATCTTGTGCATCCAATAGGTTTGTTTGTGTCATTGGATGAACATTTAGGTCATTTTCGTCCTCCCTAGGCTTATTCTTGTCCAATTAGGGTTTTTAACCAATCTTGTGCATCCAATAGGTTGTGTTTGTGTCATTGGATGAACATTTAGGTCATTTTCGTCCTCCCTAGGCTTATTCTTGTCCAATTAGGGTTTTTAACCAAATCTTGTGCATCCAATAGGTGTTTTTGTGTGTCATTGGATGAACATTTAGGTCATTTTCGTCCTCCATCCAGGCTTATTCTTGTCCAATTAGGGTTTTTAATCAATCTTTGTGCATCCAATAGGTGTGTTTGTGTCATTGGATGAACATTTAGGTCATTTTCGTCCTCCCTAGGCTTATTCTTGTCCAATTAGGGTTTTTAATCAATCTTGTGCATCCAATAGGTGTGTTTGTGTCATTGGATGAACATTTAGGTCATTTTCGTCCTCCCTAGGCTTATTCTTGTCCAATTAGTGTCCAATTAGGGTTTTTAATCAATCTTGTGCATCCAATAGGTTTGTTTGTGTCATTGGTGTCATTGGATGAACATTTAGGTCATTTTCGTCCTCCCTAGGCTTATTCTTGTCCAATTAGGGTTTTTAATCAATCTTGTGCATCCAATAGGTGTGTTTTGTGTCATTGGATGAACATTTAGGTCATTTTCGTCCTCCCCTAGGCTTATTCTTGTCCAATTAGGGTTTTTAATCAATCTTGTGCATCCAATAGGTGTGTTTGTGTCATTGGATGAACATTTAGGTCATTTTCGTCCTCCCTAGGCTTATTCTTGTCCAATTAGGGTTTTTAATCCAATCTTGTGCATCCAATAGGTGTGTTTTGTGTCATTGGATGAACATTTAGGTCATTTTCGTCCTCCCTAGGCTTATTCTTGTCCAATTAGGGTTTTTAAACAATCTTGTGCATCCAATAGGTGTGTTTGTGTCATTGGATGAACATTTAGGTCATTTTCGTCCTCCCTAGGCTTATTCATTAGGGTTTTAACCAATCTTGTGCATCCAATAGGTGTGTTTGTGTCATTGGATGAACATTTAGGTCATTTTCGTCCTCCCTAGGCTTATTCTTGTCCAATTAGGGTTTTTAAACAATCTTGTGCATCCAATAGGTGTGTTTGTGTCATTGGATGAACATTTAGGTCATTTTCGTCCTCCCTAGGCTTATTCTTGTCCAATTAGGTTTTTTTAACCAATCTTGTGCATCCAATAGGTGTGTTTGTGTCATTGGATGAACATTTAGGTCATTTTCGTCCTCCCTAGGCTTTATTCTTGTCCAATTAGGGTTTTTAACATCAATCTTGTGCATCCAATAGGTTTGTTTGTGTCATTGGATGACATTTTAGGATAAAACAGAGAAATAATAAGGTAACACATTTGGATAAGTAATTAAGTCATTATAATTTTCAAGCAGCGGAAAAGCTCTCAAACCATGAATTCAAAATATTAACATAACAAAAGTAGTACAGTCTTCCAGTTTAAAAATAAACGCAACCCAAAGGAAAGACATCCGTTCCCTCTGTGTCAACCTAGTCTGATCATTTTACAAAACAACTAAACACCCTGAGTGATCTCACGCGCCCCGTGAGATCCTCCTAACGTAGCTGCAGTCAAGCGTTCCCATCTCCATTCTCGTCTGTAGGGTACGAACCGGTAGGATCGTCCTGGCTCTCATCTGAGGGCAAAGCCCAGATTTCCACAATAGTTGTAAAGGGTCACCAACCGAAAATAACAGTTAAACACATAACATTTAAGTTTTAAATGCACAAAATAATCTTTCAACTTAGCATGCACTTAAAAGGGTTTCTATATGCCAAACATTCATAAAAAAGGTTGAAAAATGAAGTTTTTAACAAAAACACACTGTTGTATTCGAATACAGCATCTCTTTATTCGAATACAAGGCTGTTTCAGCATTCAACAGCAAAAACAACATGTCTGTATTCGAATACAACAGTCTGTATTCGACTACACTGTAAGTCAGTAGCAAAAAACAGCATGTCTGTATTCGAATACAGATTTCTGTATCCGAATACACATCAGACAACAACAGGAAAAAAAGCAAAGATCAGCAAAATTCAGCTTTTTTAAAGGGTTTCGAAACCAATCAACACTTACACACAAATCCAAACCATCACACTTAGCAATTATAGAGCAATCACCACGACATCTTGAGTTTCGAAATAGTTTTGCAATCAATCACACTTAGAAATAATTCCAAAACATCCACACTTGGCAATTATAACACAATCACCACGACAACATAAGTTTCGAAATGGTATTGCAATCAAACATGTTATCACCAAATTCCAAAACATACACTTTAACACTTATAACACAATACTACGCAGACAAAATGAACCAACAATCACAATTTAACAGGGCGTAGTCTCTCACGGACAAACCCATTTGCCATCTCTGACGGACAAACACAACTCACCAAGAAACGTAAGTCGTAAACGTACTACCTATCACGGGTCCGTACTGTTTACCGAGGTGCCCACCTATCACGGGTCTGCACAACTTACCAAACGTAAATCGTAAACGTCTTGCCTATCACGGGCCCGTACCATTTACCAATGTGCCACCTATCGCGGGTCAGCACGATTTACCAAAACACACATAAGTAAACGAGACATTAAAAGGTTCCCATTCTTAATTCTCATTTAACTTAAATGATTTTCAAACAGACATTAAGTAAATAAGTCATTAAGAGATTCCCCATTCTTAATACTTATTTAACTTAAACGATTTTCAAAACAAATATTAAGTAACCAAGACATTAAGAGATTCCCCATGCTTAATACTCATTTACTGAAACGATTTTCAAAAACAAACATTAAGTAACCGAGACATTAAGAGATTCCCCATTCTTAACGCCCAGTTAACTTAAACGATTTTCCAAAACAAACATTAAGTAACCAAGACATTAAGAGATTCCCCATTCTTAACGCCAAGTTAACTTAGCAATTTTCAAAACAAATATTAAGTAAACGAGTCATTAAGAGATTCCCCATTCTTAAGTCTCATTTAACTTAAAAGATTTTCAAAAGCAAACATTAAGTAACCAAGACATTAAGAGATTCCCATTCTTAACGCCCAGTTAACTTAAACGATTTTCAAAACATATATTAAGTAACCAAGACATTAAGAGATTCCCCATTCTTAACGCCCAGTTAACTTAAACGATTTTCAAAACAAATATTAAGTAACCAAGACATTAAGAGATTCCCCATTCTTAAGCCCAGTTAACTTAACAATTTTCAAAACAAATATTAAGTAAACGAGACATTAAGAGATTCCCCATTCTTAATTCTCATTTAACTTAAACGATTTCACAAACACACATTAAGTAAACCGAGATATTAAAAGATTCTTCATTTTTAATACTCGTTTAACTCTAATGGTTTTCAAATTTCACAACAAAAACCAACTCAAAACATTTTATCAAAATTCAATTCACAATCCACACCAAAACACATCAAATTTCATTGGTATTAACTTAGAACACGTCAAATACGACGAACACAAATCAACACAACATTACTATCAAACACATCAAATTTCATTTACCCATAATCATACACAAATGAGTTAAGTTCATTTTCCACGAAACATCCATCAAATATAACCAAAACCTAACTCTAAGATTTTACCCATAAAGTCTTAGATTCATTTTCCCCCAAATCAATACTCCAACCCTAACAAAATTCTTTTCCACACAACCACAAATAAGTCCCTAAATGCAAACTAAAAGTTTGGAAGGATCCCTTACCTTAACGTTAGTTTTAACGTGTGTTTCCGGTACCGCGAGTAAATCCGGTAAAAATCTCCGCTCGCAACGTCGCCTCCAAGTTGGTCCCCTAGCACCGTAGCGTGGTAGTGAGCAACTTCCCTTCTAAACTCTTCGCGAAACGAAGCTTAGATCTAGATGAAACGGACAGGTTTGTGTTTGAATCCCTAATACCGTTTTTCTTCGTTTCGAATCAAAGAGGAAGAGTGGAGTTGAGAAATCCTTGTTCTATCACCCACCCAACCTTGGGTTTCTTATCTTGAAGAAAGGAAGCGAAGAAAAACGAAAATGGAGGAAGGAGGGAGAATGGGTTCTTGCGCAGGGAGGGAGAGGAATATGGAAAATTCTGGTTTTCTTTCCTTTCTCTTTCTTTCCTTTGTTTTTCCTTTCTTCCTTTTTCCTTCTTTCCTTTATATAACCTTTTCTTTTCCTTTTCCTTCCTTCTAATTTCCTTTCTTTCTATTCTCTCCAAACAAACATATATACATAAATGTATATATATATATATCTTAATTGTAACTTAACAAATATCTTCTTATTCATTAAAATTACCATTTCACCCGTAACGCATAAAATTCTTCGTAAAAGATTCACCGCATTTAATTCAATTTATTTATCGACGAGTAATTCTAATCGGCATCAAAGTAACTTTTTGATCATATAAACTCCAAAATATTATTAACTTTGGCTAAAAAGCCTCCGAGCCAAAATCCAAAATACATAAAAATACATAAAGTGTACTTTAAAATTATGGGTCTTACATTACTACCCCCCTAAAATTAGTTTCATCCTCGAAACTATGCATCGATAAATAGCTCTGGGTGTTGTTCTCTCACCTTGCTCTCCAGTTCCCAAGTCGCATCTCCAGTAATTTGGTTCCAAATTACCTTGACCAATGAAACATCCTTGGTCCTCAATCGCTTAATCTTCCTGTGATCAATTCTCACGGGTGGTACTTCGAATGACAAGTTATCCTTCAGTTGGATTGTGTCTGGTTCGATCACATGAGATGGGTCTGCAAGATATTTCCTCAACTGTGACACATGAAACACGTCATGAATATTGGACAGTATCGGAGGCAATGCAATCCGATAAGCAACAGGCCCAATTCGTGCAGAAATCTGATATGGTCCAATGAATTTCGGAGTCAACTTCTTCGATTTCAATGCCCCACCAACTCCCGTAGTAGGTGTGACTCTGAGAAACACATGGTCTCCCTGTTCGAATTCTAAAAGTCTGCGACGCTTGTCCGCGTAACTCTTTTGGCGATCTTGTGAAGTCTTCATTTTCTCCTTGATTTCCCTTACCTTAGCTGTAGTCGGTTGCACCATCTCTGGTCCGACAATCATATTTTCACCGCCCTTATACCAACACAAGGGCGTTTGACACTTGCGCCCATATAAAGCTCATATGGTGCCATTCCAATACTTGCGTGGGAACTATTGTTATAGGTGAACTCAATCGTAGTTTCGTTCCCAAGGCTTCGTGCAATGGCTCCCCAAAAATGTGATGTGAACTTCAGATCACGGTCTGATATAAACACTCGATGGTACTCCGTGTAATCTCTAAAGGTTGCAACACCCCAGCAGGTCGCTGATGTTCCACCTTGTACGGAACATCCATCTAGTACTAAACCTAAACACTATGTATGACACCGACACATTGAGTACAATGTATCATTACCTAATGATAGGGCTTCCCATCCATACCAAGAATGATCTTGGGTTAATGTAGAGGTAAAACTCAGATTAATCGAGAAGTCCCTATTCTGAATAGTTATTTTGACAATGTAAACATGCATAATTTACTGTCAAAGTCTTAGCAGTAAAGCAGACACAGACAACTTCAAACGATTTACACAATCCATAGCAATGAAGGAATGGGTTGCCACCGAATCAGAAAGTGTAGTTAGGGGTTACCTGTAATCGCACAGTCATATTGAATCAGATTGCTAGATAAATTTCCAACTTCAGCGCCGACGCAATAAACATGTCCTCTAGCAGTAGGAAGAGTAATCTTAGCTACATTCACCATTGGTTCCACCTTCGGAGCCTTGCAATTCTTTGCAAAGTGCTCTGGTTTATGGCAATTGTAGCAAGTAGTACTGTTAAAGGTACAAGCATAAGCATAATGTCCCTCTTCTCCACATCGGAAACATCGTATACCTTGTCCCACTTATCTCCCAAAGTCTTGGTTCCCTGGGTTATTCTGTCCCCCGTTGTTATCATGTGGTCGATTATAAGGTTTAGCAACTTGTTTTCCCCTTGTTCTGATACTTCACCCGACTAGGTCCTCCTGAGTTAAAATTCCCTCCTCGGCTAGCTCTCTTATTCTTCATATCCTCAACTTCTCTACATTTTCCACAAGAACTTGGAAACGTTGAATTCCCAAGGGTAAGACAAAGTCTTGAATCTCATACTTAGCAGCATATTCGCCCACGGTCATGTTCCCCTGATGTAGTTTCAGGAAATCATCACCCAGTCTAGTCCTGGTACTCATCGGGAAGTATTTGTCGAAAAACTTCCCTTTGAAAGATTCCCAGTTTACCTCCTCGTGAGCTGATCTCATCAACAACCTTGTACTCCTCCACCAGTACTCAGCATCTCCTAGTAGCATATAAGTGGCATAGTTGACCCTCACTCTCGCCTGATAGTTAATCATTTCGAAGATCTTCTCCACTTCTTGGATCCATTGGTCCGCTTTCTCTGAATTCTCAGTCCCTCAAACTTGGGAGGATTGTAACGACGAAAGTCTTTTAATCCTCTTGACTCTGCAGCACGGATCTCTCTTCCCCTCTTTTCGAGATCACGTTGAGTCTTGGCAGCAGTCTGTGCAGCAACAAAAGCAGCCATGTTATTCATAGCCTCCGCCATTCGATCATCCCTATTGGCATTGGCTCTCGGAACGTCATTCCTCCATGGCAGCATGGTTTTCCCTATAAAACTATCATCAAATACAGTCTTAACATTACTTCAATAATTCTAAGAATAACTTCCGACCACATCCGCACATAATAATTATTATGAACTTGACAACTCAAACCACCTAAACCGACACATGATCAGACAACAACTCCTAACCTACAATCTAGAACTAGAGGTTCCACAGCCCCCCAAAGAAAACCAAACCAAAGCTGTGATACCACAATGTAAACACCCCGTTTTTTAAAGCGAGGGTGTATTTGTTTTTCAAAAGAAATTAAAATAAAACAGAGAAATAAATAAGGTAACACCTTTGGATAAGTAATTAACTCATTATAATTTTCAAGCAACGGAAAAGCTCTCAAACCATGAATTCAAAAATATTAACATAACAAAATTAGTACAATCTTCCAGTTTAAAAATAAACACAACCCAAAGGAAAGACATCCGTTCCCTCTCTGTCAACCTAGTCTGATCATTTTACAAAAACAACTAAACACCCTGAGTGATCTCCACGCGCCCCGTGAGATCCTCCTAATGTAGCTGCAGTCAAGCGTTCCCATCTCCATTCCCTTCAGTAGGGTACGAACCGGTAGGATCGTCCTGGCTCTCATCTGAGGGCAAAGCCCAGATTTCCAAAATAGTTGTAAAGGGTCACCAACCAAAAATAACAGTTAACACATAACATTTAAGTTTTAAATGCACAAAATAATCTTTCATCTTAGCATGCACCTTAAAAGGGTTTCCATATGCCAAACATTCATAAAAAAGGTTGTAAAATGAAGTTTTTAACAAAACAACACTGTTGTATTCGAATACAGCATCGCTGTATTCGAATACAAGCTGTTTCAACATTCAGCAGCAAAACAGCATGTCTGTATTCGAATACAACAGTCTGTATTCGACTACACTGTAAGTCAGTAGCAAAAACAGCATGTTTGTATTCGTATTCCGAATACAGCTTTCTGTATTCGAATACACATCAGACAGCAACAGGAAAAAAGCAAAAATCAGCAAAAATTCAGCTTTTTAAGGGTTTCGAAACCAATCAACACTTACACACAAATCCAAACAATCACACTTAGCAATTATAGAGCAATCACCACGACATCTTGAGTTTCGAAATAGTTTTGGCAATCAATCACACTTAGAAACAATTCCAAAACATCCACACTTGGCAATTATAACACAATCACCACGACAACATAAGTTTCGAAATGGTATTGCAATCAAACATGTTATCACCAAATTCCAAAACATACACTTAACACTTATAACACAACTACGCAGACAAATGAACCAACAATTCACAATTTAACAGGGTGTAGTCTCTCACGGACAAACATGTGCAGTCTCTCACAGACAAACACAACTCACCAAGAAACGTAAGTCGTAAACGTACTACCTATCACGGGTCCGTACTGTTTACCGAGGTGCCACCTATCACGGGTCTGCACAACTTACCAAACGTAAATCGTAAACGTACTGCCTATCACGGGCCCGTACCATTTACCAAGGTGCAACCTATCGCGGGTCTGCACGATTTACCAAAATACACATAAGTAAACAAGACATTAAGAGATTCCCCATTCTTAATTCTCATTTAACTTAAACCAGGGCGTAGTCTCTCACGGACAAACCCATGTCCAGTCTCTCACGGACAAACACAATCCACCAAGGAACGTAAGTCGTAAACGTACTACCTATCACGGGTCTGTACTGTTTACCGAGGTGCCACCTATCACGGGTCTGCACAACTTACCAAACATAAATCATAAAACGTACTGCCTATCACGGGCCCGTACCGTTTACCAAGGTGCCACCTATCGCGGGTCAGCACGATTTACCAAAACACACATAAGTAAACGAGACATTAAGAGATTCCCCCATTCTTAATTCTCATTTAACTTAAACGATTTTCAAAACAGACATTAAGTAAATAAGTCATTAAGAGATTCCTCATTCTTAATACTTATTTAACTTAAACGATTTTCAAAAACAAATATTAAGTAACCAAGACATTAAGAGATTCCCCATTCTTAACGCCCAGTTAACTTAAACGATTTTCAAACAAAACATTCAGTAAACAAGGCATTAAGAGATTCCCCCTTCTTAATACTCATTTACTGAAACGAATTTTCAAAAACAAACATTAAGTAACCGAGACATTAAGAGATTCCCCATTCTTAACGCCCAGTTAACTTAAACGATTTTCCAAAACAAACATTAAGTAACCAAGACATTAAGAGATTCCCCATTCTTAACGCCCAGTTAACTTAACAATTTTCAAAACAAATATTAAGTAAAGGAGTCATTAAGAGATTCCCCATTCGTAAGTCTCATTTAACTTAAACGATTTTCAAAAGCAAACATTAAGTAACCAAGACATTAAGAGATTCCCCATTCTTAACGCTCAGTTAACTTAAACGATTTTCAAAACAAATATTAAGTAACCAAGACATTAAGAGATTCCTCATTCTTAACGCCCAGTTAACTTAAACGATTTTCAAAACAAATATTAAGTAACCAAGACATTAAGAGATTCCCCATTCTTAACGCCCAGTTAACTTAACAATTTTCAAAACAAATATTAAGTAAACGAGACATTAAGAGATTCCCCATTCTAAATCTCATTTAACTAAAACGATTTTCACAAACACACATTAAGTAACCGAGATATTAAAAGATTCCCCATTTTTAATACTCGTTTTAACTCTAATGGTTTTCAAATTTCACAACAAAACCAACTCAAAACATTTTATCAAATTCAATTCACAATCCACACCAAAACACATCAAATTTCATCGGTATTAACTTAGAACACCTCAAAATACGACGAACACAAATCAACACAACATAACACTCAAACACATCAATGTTCATTTACCCATAATCATACACAAATGAGTTAAGTTCATTTTCCACGAAACATCCATCAAATATAACCAAAAACCTAACTCTAAGATTTTACCCATAAAGTCTTAGATTCATTTTCCCCCAAATCAAA
>PGWS01038163.1:0-66281 GCA_002896235.1 Cicer reticulatum | reverse complement strand
GTGATTAATTTTTGTTATATGAATGTTTTATATGATGTACTAGTTTGATACACATTATATTAAATGAGCGATATAAATAATAAGTATTTTATTTTATTAAATTATGTTTTTTAAAGTAATAGTATTTTAGTGTAATATTTTGAAGAATAAGATTTTATGCGATTTTACGTGTATATATGTGCACTCAATTAATATAACATTCTTTTATGCGTTTGACTAATAGAAATGTGTACTTATAATTATATTTATTTATTCTAAATATATTTTATTTTAAGTATTTACTTTATAAATAATTATCTTGAGATAGTGGTAATATTGTGTTTGATTTTCTTTATTTTTATACACTTATTATGATATTGTCATTATATATATGTTTAGTATGATTTAGTATTTAATATAAAGTGTTGATTTTATACTTATTTATTTTATAATTTTGAATATTCTCTAATTATGATAGTATTTTAATGTGAGTATTAAAAAAAGAGTATCATTAGGGTTGAATATGAAGGTTTTGATTATTAATATATTTTAAACGATTTATTACTTTATTTTATAAAAACTTGTTTGAAAATAATAGCAAATTTTTAGTAATTAAAATATGTTAAAACATTAGTTTTAGTAATTATTGTTTTATTTAAAAATAAATAAAGGGGCCAATGAGTTTACTAACTTTAATTGTTAGTAAAATAAAACAACCAAAAAAAAAAAAAGGGGATTGCACGGGCAGCTCTAAAACAAACACAATAACAACAACCTATCATTTGGCACCGGTGATCGATAACTGTTCCAGAAAAGTTTCTCGTTTTCGTCAAATTCAGTATGTTGTTTTACTCATTTAACTATTCAATTAAACACAATTTTCCAGATTTTTAACAACCCGAATTTCTCCCTAAAATTCCCGATTTCTCCATTTACAGAATTCGTTACTTTGCACCGTTCTTTTTCACCGAAAGTTCGATTTGAGTGAAACCAACGCCAAAACGATCGTGTAAAAAGTGGCTATATTATCCCATGATTGGTTTTCTGATTTATGATAATTTTCCTTAACCGAATTTCGAAATATAGTTTTAGATTATTTCTCGTAATTTAGTTTTGACGTTTACCCAGAAACTGTCGAGTTAGATCAATTGAAGGACAAAAAGTCAAAGAACAAAGATTGTTTTCCCAAGGAATTATACTCATGTGTGAAAGCGTCGAAATAAGGTAAGGGTGAGAGAGTGTCTGAATTCATGAGTATAATATATTGTGAGATGAACGGGAAAACCGTATTTCCCAATGATTCACCCGGGGCTCACTACGTATGGCAGTAGCCCTTTGAGTGATAAATTAATTAATGTGCAACTAAGAAAATTGTGAGATTAAAATGTGGAATAGAAATATTTATAAGGTGTTGATTGATTTAATTTCGTTAAATGTGTGATATTTGATATTATTGTGATATTTAACATTATTGTGATATTTGATATTATTGTGATAATTGATTTCAAATGAATTTGGTGCATATATTTGATAAAATGAGTTTATGTGAATGTCATGTATAATGTAAGTTTATTTAATGATGATGTGTGATTTACGATATAAATGTGTGATACGTTTATGTGATGATAATGATGATGTTTGATTGATGAAGTGATTCTATAATATTGTGATGAGTTTATGTGATGAGATATGATTAATGATAGTGATATGGTGAATTTGCGATGAGAATATTGAAGTAACCCCATAGTTGGTGAAATTATTTTGATTCCAATTTGTGTTTGAGATGACGGTCTTAATGGAGTATCATAGGCCAACAAGAGGAGAAAATAAATATTGAGAATTTGTGAAGTGGAGATTATTTTGTCATCATATAGGTAGGGCCTGACAAGCCTAGTGATTACAGGGAAGTACAACTGAATGAGCCTGATCGTGGCGGTCTGTTGTTGAGCCTTAAGGCAAGATTGTTAGACCTTGGAGGTATTCGGGTGAGGAATTCCTAGGTGACTTGGAGGTAGCACTCCAAATGTCGGGAGCTACCAAGCAACACAATTTACCTTGACTGTCACGTATATGTGTCTCGGGTTGAGTTGAGGAGACCAATGAGGACATGGCCAATTTGAATTTTCCGTCCACCGGGATGGTGGCATAGTATCAAGCCTCCTAACCAAGTACTTCAGAGTTAGAATGGTACCACATTGTGAGGTAGAGTCTAAGCTCATGCATAGCATTGCATTTTCTTGTGATTGTTTTGTTGTGATTAATATGTATTATGTGTGATAATAATTTCTGCGATGATTTGATGTTATAGTGAAGTGTATTGATTTTCCTTGAGTTTGACTATACAATGTGATGTTTTTCTTTGAAGAATGTTTGTTTAATGATACAGTTTATTGATAATTAATTGTGTGTTCCTCTTATTTATATTATACTATCAACATGATTTCAAAACTCACCTCCTTCGTTGTTTGTGTTTGACTGGCTTGGCCCTGCATTTGCGAAATTGCAGTCATTACAGGTTAATGAGTCTCGAAGTTCAAGTTTGGGAGAAACCCCGCTCTGATAGGTGATACTGGGAATTAAGAGTTGTAATATGTATTTTACTTATGTTATTACAAATGATTTTTTATATGAAAACTTAGTACGAGTAAGTCTTGAGAATGAAATCAAGAAATTCTAGTTAAATCAAGTTCATTGATATTCCATTCTCTTTAACAGATTTTCTTTATCCGCTCCAAGTTTTCTTCAAATAACTTAGTATATATTATTATAATGTTATTTTGGGGTTTAGGGTGTCACATGACTCACATTGAATCAACACTCAACCCACTCGGCCTGATTGGACAGACCTGCTCTGATACCACTAAAAAAGGGGGAATTGTGACACCCTAAACCCCAAAATAATATATATAATAATTTATATCATATTTTTATAAAATTTGCAGCGGATAAATAAAAATATGTTTCCAAGAAAATAAAAAATTTAATTTTTAGTTTAGGATATCACGTTTATCAAAAATCAAAAGGAACACTTTAAAAATTTTTACTCCATAGTGCAATCTCAATAAGCTTGAATTAAGTATAATTACTTAATTTAAATTCTAAAAACCTACTAGTACTTATATGGTTTTCATACAAAAGTTATTTCAAAATAAATAAGTAAAATACAAATTACAACCCTTATTCTAAGTATCACCTATCAGAGCGGGGTTCCTCCCAAACTTGAACTTCAAGACTGATTAACCTGTAACAATTGTGATTTCGCAAATGCATGGCCAAGCCAGTCAAACACAAACAACGAAGGAGGTGAGTTTCAAAATCATGTTAATAGTATAATATAAGTAAGATGAACACGCAACAATCATAATAGACCGTATCATAATCATATTACGATATATTGAAATATTTAAGTAAATAGTACCATATTATAACATCAAAGTCACTCAAGTAAAATAATCATCTCATTATAATATGCATCAAATCATCTAAGGGTAACTATTATTACTTTTGAAACACATCAATCACAACAAAACAATCACAAGTAAATGCAATGCTACGCATGAGCTTAGACTCTACTTCACAATGTAGTACGATTGTGACTCCCTAAACCCCAAAATAACATTTATAATAATATATACTAAATTATTTGAAGAAAACTTTGAAGTGGATAAAGAAAATCTGTTAAAGAGGATAAAAACATTAATATCTAATTTAGGATATCACGTTTCTCTAAATACACATGTAACAATTTAACTTTGTTACTCAATTAAAATAGTACAATATCAATGAACTTGATTTAACAAGAATTTCTTGATTTAATTCCAAAGACTTACTCGTACTAAGTTTTCATATAAAAATTCATTTGTAATAACATAAGTAAAATACACATTACAATTCTTAATTCCCGTTATCACCTATTAGAGCGGGGTTTCTCCCAAACATGAACTTCGAGACTCATTAACCTGTAATAATTGTGATTCCCAAACGCAGGGCAAAGCCCGTCAAACAACAAACAACAAAGGAGGTGAGTTTTGAAATCATGTTGATAGTATAATATAAATAAGAGGAACACGCAATTAATCATCAATAAACCATATCATAACACAACATTCTTCAAGGAAAAACATCACATTATATAGTCAAAATCAAAGAAAATCAATACACTTCGCTGTAACATCAAAATCATCGCATAAATTATTATCACACATAATACAATATTAATCACAACAAACAATCAAAAGAAAATGCAACGATGTGCATGAACTTAGACTCTACTTCACAATGTGGTACCATTCTAACTCTGATGTACTTGGTTAGGAGGCTTGATACTATGCCACCATCCTGGTGGACGAACAATTCAAATTGGCCCTGTCCTCATAGATCCCCTCAACTCAACCTGAGACACATATACGTGATAGTCGAGGTAAACGTGTGTTGTGTGGTAGCTCACGACATTTGGAGTGCTACCTCCAAGTCACCTAGGAATTCCCCACCCGAATACCTCCAAGGTCTAACAATCTTGCCTTAAGGCTCGACAACAGACCGCCACGATCAGACTCATTCAGTTGTACTTCCCCGGAATCACTAGGCTTGTCAGGCCCTACCTATATGATGACAAAATATTCTCCACTTCACAAATTCGCAATATTTATTTTCTCCCCTCGTTGGTATATGATACTCCATTAAAATCGTCATCTCAAACACAAATTGAAATCACCATTATTTCATCAACTATGGGGTTAATTCAATATTCTCATCACGGTTTAGTCCATCACTATCATCATCATCACATAAACTCATCACAAATTTATAGCATCACTATCATTAATCAAACATTATCACAAATTTATAACGTCACAATTATTAATCATACATCATCATCATTACATAAAATTATCACAACACATCCATTTTTTGTTATCACATCACATAAACTCATCTAATCACACATATATAAATTTAATTCGACACCCAATATCACAATAATATCAATATCACACATTCAAATAAATTAAATCAATCAACACCCTACAAATATTTCTATTCTATATTTTAATCTCACAATTTCCATATTTTCACATTAATTAATTTATCCCTCAATGGGCTATTGCCATACGTTGCGAGCCCCGGATGAATCGTTGGGAAATACGGTTTTCCCGTTCATCTCACAATATATTACACTCATGAATTCAAACGCTCTCTCACCCCTTACCTTATCTCGACGCTTTCACACACGAATAGGATTCCACGAGCATACAGCCTTTGTTCATTGATTCATTGTCCATCAATCGATCTAACTCGACAGTTTATGGGTAAACGTTAAAAATAAAATATGAGAAGATACTCTAAAAACTAAATTCGAAATTCGGTCAAGGAAAATTACCATAAAACAGAAAACCAACCAGTGGATAATATAGCCACTTTTCACACAGTCGTTTTGGCGTTAGTTTCACTCAAATCGAACTTACGTGAAGGAATATTTTAGGTTTATTTTGGTCTTTACTAAATTTATTCTGTCATTTTAGTTCATAATTTTGGTTTTAAGTAATTTTGGGCTTAACATCCAAGTTTTATAATAAGTATTTTTATTAATAAAGATTTTTAATAATTAACTTGATGTTAAAATTATTTTATAATATATGCTGATAAATTTTGGGATTTATTTTCGTTATATGAGTGTTTTCTACAATGTGCTAGTTATATACATATTTGACTAATGATGAGTAATAATAATGTTATATTTTTATAATTTTATATATATTTTAAAAATAATAGTATATTAGTGTAAACTATTATAAAGATTAAGATTTTAAGGCGATTTTGGTATCTGTGAATTTGATAATTTATATCATATTTCTGTGTGTTTGATTAATATTAAATATGCACTTAATTAAATTTAATTATTTCTAAATATATCTTATTTCAATTACTTATTTTATAAATAATCATCTTGAGATATTAGTAATATTGTGTTTGATTTTCTTTAAAACACACTTTCCCAAATTTTTAATCATACCAATTTCTCTCAAATATATCCGACTTCTTCGTTTGTAGAATTCGTTATTTTCCACCGTTCTCCTTTCACCGTAAGTCCGATTTGAGTGAAACCAACGCCAAAATGACCGTGTGAAAAATGGCTACATTATCCACTGATTGGTTTATGATTTATGATAATTTTCCTTGCCGAATTTCAAATTTAGTTTTTAGAGTATCTTCTCATAATTTATTTTTGACGTTTATCCATAAACTTTCGAGTTAGATCGATTGAAGGACAAAGAGTCAAAGAACAAAGACTGTTTGGTTGTGGAATTGTATTCATAGGTGAAAGCGTCGAAATAAGGTAAGGGGTGAGAGAGCGTTTTAATTCATAATATATTGTGAGATGAACGGGAAAACCGTATTTCCCAACGATTCATCAGGGGATTGCTACGTATGGCAGTAGCCCTTTGAGTGAAAAATAAATTAATATGCAAAATGGAAATTGTGAGATTAAAAAATGGAATAGAAAAATTATAAGGTGTTGATTGATTCGTTAAATGTGTGGTATTTAATATTATTGTGATATTTAATTTAAGTTCGTTAAATGTTAGGAATTTGATATTATTGTGATATTTTATTTAATTCCGTTAAATGTGTTGACATTTGATATTATTGTGATATTTGATTTATTATTGTTAAATGTGTGATATTTGATATTATTGTGATATTGGATGTCGAATGAATTTTATGTATATGTTTTGATTAGACATGTTTTGGTGATGTGATAATAAAAGGTGGATGCATTTTTGATAAGTTTTATGGGATTGTGATGATGTATAAAAATAAAGAAAATCAAACACATATTACTACTATCTCAAGATGATTATTTATAAAATAAATAATTGAAATAAGATTATTTAGAAATAATTAAATTTAATTAAGTGCATATTAATATTAAACCAAACACACAAGAAAATATGATATTAATTATCAAAACTCACATATACAGGTAAAATCGCCTTAAATCTTATTCTTTAATATATTACACTAATATACTATTATTTATTAGAAAAATATATAAAGTAATAAAATATAACATTATTATTTACATCACTCATTTAGTCAAATATGTATAAATTAGAACATTGTAGAAAACACTCATATAACGAATAAATCCCCAAATTTATCAACAATATATTATAAATAATTTTTAACATCAAGTAATTATTAAAATTCAATTTAATTAATAAAATAGTTTATTATAAAATTTGGGGTGTTAAAACCAAAATGACTATGAAATTATAATGGACAAGAATAAACTTAGTAAAGAATAAGCTTAGTAAAGAATAAAATAAACTAAAATATCAATCCATTGAGACAAGAATAATGGACAAGAATAAACTTGGTAAAGACCAAAATAACCTAAAATATCAATCCATTGAGAATTTTGCACTTATTGGACGAACTTCATTGATTTAAAACCAAAATGAACCATGATAAACCTAGTAAAGACTAAAATGAACTAAAATATTAATCCATTGATAATTTTCCACTTAGTGGACGAACTAAACTAATTTAGATTAAAAATGGCATAGAATAAACCTCGTAAACAACAAAAATAACCTGAAATATTAATCCATTGAGACTTTTGCACTTATTTACATTGATTAAGAACCAAAATGGATACGGATAAACACAGTAAAGACCAAAATGACTTAAAATATTAAATCATTCATACTTTTGCACTTATTGGATGAATTACATTGATTTAGAACCAAAATGGACTAGAATAAACTTAGTAAAGACCAAAATAACCTAAATTATTAATCAATTGAGAATTTTGCACTTATTGGACAATTTACATTGAATAAGTACCAAAATGGGCTAGAAGAAACCTAATAAAGACAAAAATGATCTAAAATGTTAATCCGTTGAGAATTTTGCACTTATTTGATGCACTACATTGATGTAGAACACAAATAGACTAGAATAAACCTAGTAAAGATCTCAATGACCGCAAATATTAATCCATTGACAATTTTGCACTTATTTTAAAACCTTCATTGATGTAGAACCAAAATGGAGCAAAATAAACCTTGTAAATACCAAAATGACCTAAAATAATAATCCAATGAGATTTTTGCATTTATTGGACGAACTACATTGATTAAGAACAAAAATGGGCTAGAATAAACCTAAAAATATCAAAATAATATAAAATATTAATCCATTGAGACTTTTTAACTTATTTCACGAACTACATTGATTAAAAACAAAAATGCACTAAAATAAACCTAATAAAGATCAAAATAACCTAAAATATAAATCCATGAGAGTTTTGCGTTTATTGGACGCACTACATTGACTAAGAACCAAAATGGCCTTGAATAAACCTAGTAAAGATAAAAATGACCTAAATAATTAATCCATTGAGACTTTTGCACTTATTTGACGATCTGGGTTGATTTTGAACCAAAATGTTCTAGAATAAACCTAGTAATGACCAAAATGAGTTAAAATAACAATATATTGAGAATTCTGCACTTTTTGGACGAGCTACATTGATATAGAAGAAAAATTGAGTATAATAAACCTAGTAAAGACCAAAATGACCTAAGTTATTAGTCCATTGAGACTTTTCCACTTTTTCAACGAACTACATTTATTAAAAACATAAATAGCCTAGAAAACCTTTTAAATACCAAAAGGACCTAAAATAATAATCCATGACACTTTTGCACTTACTTAATGGATGCATTACATTGGTTAAGAACCAAAATGGCCTAGAATAATCCTAGTAAACACCAAAAGGACCTAAAATATTAATCCATTGATAGTTTTGCATTTATTAGACGAACTACACTGATTTAGAACAAAAATGGATTATAATAAACTTAATTAAGACCAAAATAATATAAAATATTAATCCATTGAGAGTTTTGCATTTATTAGATGAACTACACTGATTTAGAACCAAAATGGATTATAGTAAACTTAATTAAGACCAAAATAATATAAAATATTAATCCATTGACAATTTTGCATTTATTGGATGAACTAGATTAACTAATAACATAAATGGAATAGAAAAAACCTAGTAAAGACCAAAATGACCAAAACTATTAATCCATTGAAATAAACCTAGATAATACCAAAAATTGAGGAACTACATTGATTAAGAACAAAAATTGTCTAGAATTATAACACCCCAAATTTTATAATAAATTATTTTCTTAATTAAACATTATTGTAGATAAATAATTTGATGTTATATTTATTTATGTTATAATTTTAAATATTCTCTAATGATGATAGTATTTTAATTTGAGTATTTAAAATTTATAAGTATAATTATAGTGATTATTTTGAATATGAGAATCTTAATGATTGATGTATTTTAAAAAGTATTTGTTGATGATTTTTGAAGTAGAGATTATTTGGTCAGCATATAGGTAGGGCCTAACAAGCCTAGTGATTATGGGGAAGTACAACTGAATGAGCCTGATTGTGGCGGTCTGCTGTTGAGCCTTAGGGCAAGATTGTTAGACCTTGGATGTATTCGGGTGGGGAATTCCTAAGTGACTTAGAGGTAGCACTCCAAATGTCGGGAGCTACCGTGCAACACACGTTTACCTCGACTGTCGCGTATATGTGTCTCGGGTTGAGTTGAGGGGATCTATGAGGACAGGGCCAATTTGATTTGTCCGTCCACTTGCGTGGTGGCATAGTATCAAGCCTCCTAACCAAGTACTTCAGAGCTAGAATGGTACAAATGAAAGAGGAGGATTCTAGAGTATAAGAGCATGCATAACATTACTTGATTTGTGTATTTACTTACTTGATGTTGTGGATCGTATCAATGTTTTACCTTGATTATTCTTGTTGGTTGTGATTTGATATGATATGGTGTTTAATATTTTTACGTGTTCTTCTCAGTTATTTTATACTATTACATATTTTCGAAGCTCACCCTCGTTGCTTGTGTTTGGCGCTTGCGAGAGCGCAGTTATTTCAGGTTATCGATTGGGGATCCACGCTCTGAATAGGTGATACTGGGTGGAGTGATTTTTCGTATTTTGTTGAGTTATGAACAATTTAGATTTTTGTAAATTTGATTGATCAATTGTGTTATTTTATCGGTTATTCAGAGGTAGAAATTAATTGTCTCTAAGTTTAGAACTTGCTTTTATATCAAAACTATTTATTTAATGAGCATCAACTATATTCGATATTAAGAGTTTTTTTTTATTGCACTTATTGGCAAAACTACATTAATTAAGATATAAAATGGCCTAGAATAAACCTATTAAAGACCAAAATAACCTGAAATATTAATTCATTGCGACTTTTGCACTTATTGGACGAACTACATTGATTAAGAACCAAAATGGACTAGAATAAACATAGTCAAGACCAAAATAAACCGAGTAAATATCAAAATGACCTAAAATATGAATCCATTGATTCTTTTGCACTTATTGGACGAACTACATTGATTAAGAACAAAATTTGGCTAGAATAAACCTTGTAAATTACAAAATAACCTACAATATTTATGTGTTGAGACTTTTTCCTTTATTTGACAAACTATATTGATTAAAAACTAAATAGGCCTAGAATAAACCTAGGAAAAATCATAATGACATAAAATATTAATCCATGAGAGTTTTGTACTTATTGGACGCACTACATAAATTAAGAACCAAAATGGAGTAGAATAAACCTATTAAATACCAAAATGAGCTAAATAATAATCCATTGAGAATTTTGCACTTATCGGACGAACTACATTGATGTAGAACCACATTGAATTTTGCACTTATTGTAGGAACTACATTAAATAATAACCAAAATGGGATAGAAGAAACCTTTTACATAAAAAATGACCTAAAATATTAATCCGTTGAGAATTTTGCACGTATTGAAAGAACTACATTGATTTTGAATCAAAATGGACTAGAATAAACCTAGTAAAGACCTAAATTACCTAAAATGTTAATCCATTAAGAGTTTTGCACTTATTGCAAGAAATAAATTGATTTAGATTAAAAATGGCCTAGGATAAACCTCGTAAATACCAAAATAATCTAAAATAATAATCCATTGCAACTTTTGCACTTATTGGACAAACTACATTGATTAAGAACCAGAATATTCTAGAATAAACAAAGTCAATACCAAAATGATTAAAAATATTATATCACTGAGACTTTTGCACTTATTGGAAGAACTACATTGATTAAGAACCGAAATGGACTAGAATAAACCTAGTAAATACCAAAATGGCCTAAATTATTAATCCTATGAGAATATTGCAATTATTGGACGAACTACATTGATTAACAACCAAAATGGGCAAGAAGAAACCTTCTAAAAACAAAAAAGACCTAAAATATTAATCCATTGAGAATTTTCCACTTATTTGACGGACTACATTGATTAAGAGCAAAAATGGCCAAGAATAAACCTAGTAAATAACAAAATGAGCTAAATGTGACACCCTAAACCCCAAATTAATATTAACTTTTTATTTTAAATTTAAATTTTAAAATAATGAAATTCTTCAAATAAATACATATATAAACTTTCAAACATTTTTTGTGTGAGTATCACGTAATCTTGAACATGTCACATTAATCCAAAATTTCCATCAAACTTAACAACTCGAAGTCATAACAGTAGTCAACAAAATCCTTTTTGAAGCACACGACACATAAGTTTAATGATAAATGTAAATGTAGTCTCAACCCGATGTCACTATCAGAGTGGGAATTCCCAAAAATAAAATACGTTCAAAAGTGACATCAACAAAAAGGTAGATAATAAAAGTCTTCAAGATAAGACAGCTTCCTACACTTCGAGTGTGTTATTCTTCACCTGTAGCTTGTAGCTTGTCTGCGTCCATTGCAAACGCCAATCACAAACAACGAAGGGTGATATCGAAATTTTGTAATCGTATAAGATAAACGAGGAGAACATGCAATTAGTCAAATTAATACAAACAGGAGAAACACTCAAGATCATGATATCAAAGGTTAATCTAAATCAATCACAATAGAGCAGTCGCAAGGATGAAATGCTATGCATGTCTTATACTCTATACTTCTTCATCATTTGGTACCATTCTACTCTGAAGTACTTGGTTAGGAGGCCTGATACTATGCCACTACAAGAGTGGACGGACAATTCATGAATGGCCAAGTCCTCATAGATCGCCTCAACTCAACCCGAGACACATATGCGCGACGGTCGGGGTACTCTTGTGTTGCACGGTAGCTCCCGACCTTAGGGGATAACCCACTAATCCACTTAGGAATTCCCCACTAGAGGTACCCTCAAGGTCTATCAGTCTTACCTTACAGTTCGACTGTAGCCCTCCACGATCAGGCTCATTCAGTTGTACTTCCCTAAATCACTAGGTTTGTCAAACCCTCCCTATATGATGACAAAATAATCCTAACTTCAAACTCTATAACACATATCATCACAACTCAATACGTTTTAGTTTGACTTCACAATATTCATCATTATATATCTATAACATTCAATCACAATAAAATCCAGATATTTGATATACACTACTCACCATGCACAATAAGTTTCATCAATCACATAGTAAGGAATCAATTAAGTGGCACATTCAAGTAATATCACAATGTCAATCAGGTGATAAGAACACTCAAGTACATATCATTCATACAATAATAATTAGTATCGGTCTCATAAAATTAAATAACACGCAATCTTAATATAATTTAATTCACAACAATTCTATAGGTTTCTAAATTATCTTTTAGTCCTCACTATTACCATTCATATATTATTAATTAATTATTATTACTCAATAGGGCTCAACCGTATGTAGTAAGCCCCGAATGAACATTTGGGAATTTCAGTATTCCCGTTCATCTCACGTTATTTTATAACTCATAAAATCGAACCTCATCTCACCCCTTACCTTAGCTGAAGATTTTTCCAACGAAGCCAATCCACTAATTTAATATGTCGCGTCTTCGCCAACCACCTCCTAACAGTCCACGAAAGAAAATAAATAACGCAATAACCAATACAAATTAATTCTTGCTCTAACATATATATAAATTATTTATTAAAATTAATTAAATAAATTATCTGCTACTTATATATATAACTAAAAAATAAATTTAATATCATCAAGCATACATATTAGTATACCAACATAAAAACAAATGTCCAATTTTAATTAAAATAAAACAGAATCACATATTAAATAAATAAATATGGCATATATCTATAGTTTGGGTGTTAAAATAGGTAAGCAATAAATTTTACGTAATGAAACTAATAGTGTTTACATTTATTTAAATTGATGAATATTGTAACGATTTTAATTATAACTAAAATAAAAAATGGAGTATTTTAGATGTAAAACGTTTGTCGAATATCTGCTCAACATTAAGCTATACTTCATCATATAAACTCTTTCATTGCACAAAATTAAAATTAAAAAATAGCACAACATCAATATTACTATAATCCGTAATAAAGGAATATAGAAAGTATGATATTAGAATATTTAAGTATATAATTTGATAACATAAATAATAATTAATATATATATATATTAGTATATATATATATCGAGTTTGGACAACATCCAATAATACAATAATAATATTATTTACATACAATTGTTCATTTTATTGTTACAAACATGTATTTTAAGGTTTTGCAAAAACTAATAAACAACTTTCATTAATTAGTATTCCAAATAAATAATAATAATAAACATAATTAATAAGCAGATTTATCATTACAAAAAAATTAAAATATAAAGAACACATGCCCTGTATTGATGAATTTGATGAAGTTGGGAAATTATATTAAATTAATGGAATTAGGAACATAGGCTCTCTTCTTTTTATTCAAACCAAATTGTATCAATTGATGGGATTAGGACCAATATAACTGCTCTAGTGTACTGCTATATGGTTGTATTGTCGTTAGAAACCAAAGCTGAATGGTTGTATGTTGTTAGAACCCACGGAAGAAATAGAGTAGCTGGAACCAAGGCTGGAATAAGGCAGCTGCTATGTTACACTAGGTTCTTTCTATTCTAACCTATCACCAGATGTTGTGGTATATATATGGCATATGGATAACTAAGTTTCCATTTATTATTTTTATTATTATTATTAAAGAAAAATAAAGTTATACATTGTTAAACAATTACAATATAGACATGATTTTTGATATTAAAAATAGGTAGTATATCAATGCAATTAGCAATGTTTCCTTACTGTCTAGTGCATGCTATAAAATATTGAATTTAATTAAAATAAACAAAAGTATTTAGACTTAACACAAATTTTAGACTCTTTGATATAACCTAAGATTATAATTATAAACCATATAAATCAAATATATAATAAAATATATATGATCATATAATGATTAAAAACATAAGGAAAATTATGCACAATATTAATACAAATTAGTCAAGTCCTAGATTGAATATTGACCCTAAACATGGAAAGAAATTATATGCAATTAGCACTCATTTTGATTCAAGCCTCTCAAATTTGTATATCGATAAATATAGCAGAATAATAATTTCAATACCCAAGTGTTAATCCTACCATAATCTTTAGAGAAACTTATAAAATGAAGATTTAATAAAAAAAATAATACGACATAAAATTTGTATAGATAGCAAAATATACGTACCGTATAAAAGTTAAGTCATTTCTACAAGAATCTCTTTTCTTTATGTTGAGACCGTTTTCTAAGGATTGTGCGTGAGATGTATGTGGTTTTGCTAATTGGCGGCACTTCTAATTAGGTTAGAGAAATAGTATCACGAATTCAGAATTAATTTAGGTCCATTAATTCCAATTACGGCAAATTCATTATTACTAGACTATTAATAGAAATTATTAGCTATTATATGGAGTATTAAATTTATGAACGGTATCATCATCATTATTATATTAATAATAAATTAATATAATTATATTTATATTTATACTTAAATAAAAAATAAATTAAATAATAAAGATTTTAGATAACAACACTATAAAATATGAGGACTAAGATATATAGCATCCAAAACTAGTATATATTATTATTATTATTATTATTATATATTTATTATTATTATTATTATTATTATTATTAAATAAATATAAATATATACTTAACAACAATTATACTGATTTTATTTAATAACTATAGAAGACAACAAAGACAATCATGTACAAAAATATTACACTACAAGAAACACATGTATAAGTAAAATATCACTAATTTATAATAATAATAAAAATAATAATAATAATAATAATAAATTAAGGTATAACAATTATAATTTAGGGTGCAATTCTACCAGCCTCTTAAGAATTTCGTCCTCGAAATTTAGAAAAAAAACTATGACCAAACTATCATCTAACTTAACATCTCCATGTGTATTTAAGATTTCTAAAATTAGACTTAGTTCCTGTGGAATACTAGAAATATATATACCAAGACCTTTATAATTCTTATCAAGGTTAATATCTTAAACTAAATAGTATTTGAAAGACTAACTCACTACCCCCACTTCAAAATGTAATCATACAATACTTATTGACAATGCTAAAATATAATATTCTAGGATTACTTTAAAATATGAATATGAACATCACATTTATCTCTAGTAAACAAGAATTCACTCCTCATATGTTCTCTCCAATTATAGCACATAAACTCATATTCTTCAACTACCTCATCTACTTTAAATAACATACCGTACTCAATTATATACACTCACACTATTATAGTCCTACATGGTCAAATCACATATTAGTCTAATTCTTACCGAATCTAAACCCCTAATACGGATACATCAACTTCATATGGACAATGCTCTAGGCTTTTCACACAACAACTACAAGTACCACTAATGTGACACTTAAAAACTAAAACCTAAAATATTATTCAAATGAGATTTGTGCACTTATTGGATGAATTATTTGGATTAAAAACTAAAATGGACAAGGATAAACCTAGTAAAGGCCAAAATGACCTAAAATATTAATCCATTGAGACTTTTGCACTTATTGGACTAACTAGATTGATTAAGGTTATAAATGGCTTAGAATAAACCTAGTAAAGACAACAACAAAAAAACCAAAAATATTAATCCATTTAAACTTTTGAACTTATTGGACGAACTACTTTGATATAGAAACAAAATGAACTAGAATAAACCTAGTAAAGACTAAAAGGAGCTAAAATATTAATCCATTGAGACTTTTGCACTTATTGTACGAACTACAACGATTTAGAACCAAATGGACTAGAATAAACATAGTAAAAAATCAAAATGACTTAAACTATTAAATCATTGATGATTTCGCACTTATTAGACGAACTACATTGGTTAAGAAGCAAAATGAAGTATAATAAACCTAGTAAAGACCAAAATGATCTGAAATATTAATCCATTGAGACTTTTTCACTTATTGGACGAACTACATTGAGTAAGTAGAATAAACCTAGTAAACACTAAAATGACTTAATATATTAAACTAATGAGACTTTTGCCCTTACTGGACGAACTATATTTCTTAAGAACCAAAATGGACTATAATAAACCTACAAAAGACCAAAATGACCTAAAAGATTAATCCATTGAGAGTTTTGGACTTATTGGATGAACTAAATTGATTAAGATTAAAAATGGACTTGAAGAAACCTCGTAAAGACCAAAGTAACCTAAAATATTAATCCATTGAGAATTTTGCAATTATTGGACGAACTTCATTGATTTAGAACAAAAATGAACTAGAATAAACCTAGTAAAAACCAAAATGAGCTAAAATATTAATCCATTGCGAATTTTGCACTTAGTGGAATAAGTTAACTAGTTTAGAATAAAAATGGCCTAGAATAAACCTCGTAAATAGAAAAATAACCTGAAATATTAATCCACTGAGACTTTTACACTTATTGGACGAACTACATTTATTAACAACCAAAATGGACTAGGATAAACTTTGTAAAGACTAAAATGACTTAAAATATTAAATCATTGAGATTTTTTCACTTATTAGACGAACTACATTGATTAAGAACCAAAATGGACTCGAATAAACTTTGTAAAGACCAAAATAACCTAAAATATTAATCCATTGAGAATTTTGCACTTAGTGGACAAACTAAATTGATTTAGATTAAAAATGGCCTTGAATAAACCCCGTAATTACCAAAATAACCTGAAATGTTAATCCAGTGAGACTTTGCACTTATTGGACAAACTACATTGATTTAGAACCAACATGAAGTAGGATAAACATAGTAAAAACAAAAATGATTTAAAATATTAAATAGTTGAGATTTTTGCACTTTTAGAACGAACTACATTGGTTAAGAACCAAAAGGGCTAGAAGAACCTAATAAAGACCAAAATGGTCTAAAATGTTAATGCATTGAGAATTTTGCACTTATTTGATGCACTACATTGATGTAGAACCTAGTTGGACTAGAATAAACCTAGTAAAGACAAAAATGGCCTTCAATATTTCCATTGAGAATTTTGTACTTATTTGACGAACTACAGTGATGTACAACCAAAATGGAGTAGAATAAACCTAGTAAATGCCAAAAAGACCTAAAATAATAATCCATTGAGACTTTTGCATTTATTGGACAGACTACATTGATTAAGAACAAATTTGGGCTTGAATAAACCTAGTAAATACCAACATGATATAAAATATTAACCCATTAATACTTTTCCACTTATTAGAAGAACTACGTTTATTAAAAACATAAATAACCTAGAAAAAACCTAGTGAAGATCAAAATGATTTAAAATATTAATCTATTGAGACTTTTTCTCTTATGCACGAACTATATTTATTAGAAACAAAAATGGACTAAAATAAACCTAGTAAAGACCAAAATAACGTAAAAGATTAATCCATTGAGAATTTTGCACTTATTGGACGAACTACATTGATCAACATTAAAAATGACCTAGAATAAACCTAATAATGACCAAAATAACCTGAAATATTAATCCATTGCGAATTTTGCACTTATTGCACTAGTAGAATTTTACCTTCTTACATCGGTTAAAACATACATTTGAAGTCAGTTCCGTATTCGAGTTAACAACAAATGACTTAAAAAACATGTTTTTTAACTCGTCTCATGAACCGCCTTAATAGAACGTTGCATGTTAATTCAATTAAGCTTAACCGACTTAAATATCATAAAATCAGTTTCGATAAATTAACTTTTTAAGTCAGATATTTTGATCAACTAACTTAATAGATAGAGTTAAAATAATTTTTTTTATTCCTCATTTTATTTTTATGCTCTTGATTCATTCATATATATAATATTTCGTATTAAATTTCAAATAAGATTTTTGTACTCACAACCACAATTTTAAATAATCATCTAATAACCAAAATATACAATATAAAATGTTCATACAAATATTATTTTTGAACTTCTATACAATGTACATTAGCATTGTCATTTTCTTCAATTAATTCCAAGATAAAATCTACACAACGTTTTTGAACTTCTTTAGTTTGATCTGGATGAAATTATCTCGTGATATCAATATCTGAATAAAACAAAAAACACAATCAATATCAGTTGAATCCTAATTTTTTATGATACGAATATTTAAAAATAGAATCAATAACAACTTGTAATTTTTCATCATACGAACATAAAAAAATACAATCAATAATGAGTTATAGAAAATTATGTGCCTGCATCCATGAATCAACGTTGTTAAAATGTTCAACATATGTAATAGGATATAGTAGTCACACTTATACATTTGTCATGTTTAACAAATCATCATGATATAACTATGATAAATCTCATAATAAATAAGATGATTTCTTATTTATTCAAATGTAACCGATTTACATTTAAACATTAACACAAAGACAATAAAATTTTCTTCATTTTTAGGATTTTTGTTAAAGCAATTGTAAACAATTCTTCCACACCTTATTGTTCTTTGCTTTTTTTATTTATCATCCTGGTGTCATATTCATCTTAATTAAGGCGTAATCTAATAACATTATACTATTCGTTTCTTCTTTATTTGTTATTATTTTGATTATTTTTTTGTTCCCTATTATATAAAATATAACATGTAAAAATATGTTATTTAACTTGCTACTATTAATGACAAAATCTCTTACATTCATCCAAAATCTAGTAAAGACCAAAATAACCTAAAATATTAATCCATTTAAACTTTTGTACTTATTGGACGAACTATATTGATTAAGAACCAAAATGTACTAGAATAAACATCGTAAAGACCAAAATGAGCAAATATATTAAATCCATTGAGACTTGGTGCACTTATTGGACGAACACACCGATTAGAGCCTAAATCGACTATAATAAACCTATTAAAGACCAAAATAATCTGAAATATTCATCCATTGAGACTTTTCCCTTATTGGACGAACTACATTGATTAAGACCAAAAATATCCCGAATAAATCTAGTAAACATCAAAATGACCTAATATATCATTCCAATGAGATTTGTGCACTTATTGGATGAATTATTTGGATTAAAAACTAAAATGGACAAGGATAAACCTAGTAAAGGCCAAAATGACATAAAATATTAATCCATTGAGACTTTTGCACTTATTGGACTAACTAGATTGATTAAAGTTATAAATGGCTTAGAATTAAACCTAGTAAAGACAACAACAAAAAAACCAAAAATATTAATCCATTTAAACTTTTGAACTTATTGGACGAACTACATTGATATAGAAACAAAATGGACTAGAATAAACCTATAAAGACTAAAAGGAGCTAAAATATTAATCCATTGAGACTTTTGCACTTATTGTACGAACTACAACGATTTAGAACCAAAATGGACTAGAATAAACATAGTAAAAATCAAAATGACTTAAACTATTAAATCATTTATGATTTCGCACTTATTAGACGAACTACATTGGTTAAGAACCAAAATGAAGTATAATAAAACCTATAAAGACCAAAATGATCTGAAATATTAATCCATTGAGACTTTTTCACTTATTGGACGAACTACATTGAGTAAGTAGAATAAACCTAGTAAACACAAAAATGACCTAATATATTAAACCAATGAGACTTTGCCCTTACTGGACGAACTATATTTCTTAAGAACCAAAATGGACTATAATAAACCTACAAAAGACCTAAATGACCTAAAGATTATCCATTGAGAGTGTAACACCCCAAATTTTATAATAAATTATTTCATTAATGAAATAGAATTTTAAATAATTGATTTAGTGTTAAAAATTATTTTAAAAATATATGTTGACTAATTTTGGAATTAAATTTTCTTTATATAGGGCCTTTCTATGATCTACTAATTACATATTAGACTAAATGCGTGAATATAAATAACAAATATTAATATTATTTTTATATTTTTATAAATAATACTATTTAGTGTATAATTTAAATAATAAGATTTTAGACAACTTCACGTGTATATGCATGTATCTAGTAAATGTGATATTTTTTTTGTGAGTTTGAATGATGTTAAGTGTACACATAGTTATACTTCAATTTTTTTCTAACTGGTTTATTTTTTAAGTTTATTTAGTTGATAAATAATCATCTTGAGATGCTAGTCAATTGCAATTGATTTCCTATATTTTTTATCTTTGTTATGATACTATGATTTTATATATATTTATTATAATTCAGTAATTAATATAAAGTTTTGATGTTTTATTTATTTATTTTACAATTTCGACTATTTTCTATGATGATAATATTTAATTCTAGTATAAAAACAAAAATAAGTATTATTTTAGTGATTATTTGGATATGAGAATTTTGAGTATTAAAGTATTTTAAAAAGATTAATAAAATAAGTTATTTTATTTTTTATGATATTAGTTTGAAATATTAGTAATATTTTAGAAATTAAATTGTGTTTAATATATATTTATATATATATATATATATTAATAAAAATTAGTTTTGCTAATTGTTGGTTTTATTTTGAAAATAAAAAATAAAAAGAAATGAGTAGAATGTGTTTTATGGATAAACTCCAACTAAAATCCAATTATTAATAATAATAGTAATAATAATGATAATAATAACAATAATAAAATGAGGAGGAAAAAAAAAAAAGAAGGAGAATAGAAGTACGCATCCTCATCTTCTTCGTAGACTAGCCTCCGCCTCCATTCTTATATCTTATTGACCTTCTCTCTTCAATTATAACCATTATACCAAGTTTCGTGTAAAACCGAGACCACATTTGTGATCGTTGTGATCTTCTCTTTCATTTCCAACTTGAATCGCAAACTTAAACGCCCTATTCCTCTTTGTCAAAAATCACACCTCCACCTTTTGATCAAGATTCCGGCCACCACGACTATCCCCAATGAAAACTGAGACCATATTTGGACTCCACAAAACACCCTCTTCCATTACCTATGCTTGAAATTGCCAATCGTTATACTTAAAAAATGGGTTTTTCACCCTCGCCGCGGCTGTGTTGCCAAACTCCGGCCAACACGTTCATCATCTTGAAAAACCGACATCATTTTTGGATTCCTCTCGTCGAAACCTTCAAGAAGCACTACTCATTTGTGTGTTTCGGTGAAGTTGATGCCGAACCCTGTCGGCGCCCCAGTACGTCGGTGAGACCTTTTCTAATAACGTGTTTCACGACGTTTTGAATATGTTTCTTCGCTTAATATTTTTATTAATTATATAATGCTGATTTTTATGCCTCGGGAAAAATTATCAGCCATGTTTCATTGACTCTGCAAATTCGTCGATGCTTTTGGACTCGTTTGGACGTGTTGTCGACATCTCATGGTTGCTGAAATCATTTATGGTCCTTCTATCTTATGAAAGTGTCAAATTGAGGTATGGGGTGAGAGTGAGTTCGAATGCATGAGTATAAATTAAGTGAGATGAACGGGAATACCGTATTTCCAACAATTCATTTGGGGCTCACTACGTATGGCAGAAGCCCTTTAAGTAATAATTGACTAATGGGCAAACTTGAATTTTGTGAGGTTAAAATATGAATTAGAAACTTTTATAGGATGTTGTTTGATTTGATTTTTGAAGATTGTGTGATAGTTGAATTATTGTAGAATTGTGTATTTGATTCATTCTGTGTTTTGTTTTATATCTATCCTTGATACTGATATATGATATAAAATGTGATGAATTGTAATTATTTGCCTTGCAATTGATGTGGTGTGTATGAATGGTCTAGTATTATTATTATATGTGAGTGTAGACCCTTTATTGTTTGAGATGACGTATCATGATGATAAATTCTGAATGTAATGTATGACTATGGAAATCTGCAATGACGATGTGTGCTCCCTGACTTGTGATATTACCACCCTGATGAATATCATGAAATGCGTATTGTGTTTAATTGAATAGTGACGAATTTGAACCGTGCCAATGATGGTTCTCTTAATGAGTAAGTAACCTAGGACAACGAGGGGAGAAAGTAGTTGTTGATAATTTTTGAAGTGGAGATTATTTGGTCATCATATAGGTAGGGTCTGACAAGCCTAGTGATTATGGGGAAGTACAACTGAATGAGCCTGATCGTGGCGGTCTACTGTTGAGCCTTAAGGCAAGATTGTTAGACCTTGGAGGTATCCGGGTGGGGAATTCCTAGGTGACTTGGAGGTAGCACTCCAAATGTCGGGAGCTACCACGCAACACACGTTTACCTCGACTGTCACGTATATGTGTCTCGGGTTGAGTTGAGGGATCTATGAGGATAGGGCCAATTTGAATTGTCCGACCACTTGCGTGGTGGCATAGTATCGAGCCTCCTAACCAAGTACTTCAGAGTTAGAATGGTACCAAAGAAAGAGGAGGAGTCTAGAGTATAAGAGCATGCATAACATTACTTGATTTGTGTATTTACTTACTTGATGTTGTGGATTGTGTCAATGTCTTACCTTGATTATTCTTGTTGGTTGTGATTTGATATGATACGGTGTTTAATATTTTTTTTACGTGTTCTTCTCAGTTATTTTATACTATTACATGTTTTCGAAGCTCACCCCTCGTTGCTTGTGTTTGGCGCTTGCGAGAGCGTAGTTATTTCAGGTTATCGATTGGGGATCCACGCTCTGAATAGGTGATATTGGGGGGGAGTAATTTTTCGTATTTTGTTGAGTTATGAACAATTTAGATTTTTTGTAAATTTGATTGATCAATTGTGTTATTTTATCGGTTATCAGAGGTAGAAATTAATTATCTCTAAGTTTAGAACTTGCTTTTATATCAAAAGTATTTATTTAATGAACATCAACTATATTCGATATTAAGAATTTTTTTATTCAAAATTTTTTATGCAAGAATTTTGTGTAAGTGTGAATGTGACGTCTTGAACCTTAAAGTATTTAAAAAATATATATATATATATATATATATATACTCTATTTTGGAACCGCTGCGAATCTCTTTTAAAACTAGTGCATTTTACCTTTCTATTTCAATTTGGGTTCAGGGTGTTACAGAGAGTTTTGGACTTATTGGACGAACTAAATTGATTAAGATTAAAAATGGACTTGAAGAAACCTCGTAAAGACCAAAGTAACCTAAAATATTAATCCATTGAGAATTTTGCAATTATTGGACGAACTTCATTGATTTAGAACAAAAATGAACTAGAATAAACCTAGTAAAAACCAAAATGAGCTAAAATATTAATCCATTGCGAATTTTGCACTTAGTGGAATAAGTTAACTAATTTAGAATAAAAATGGCCTAGAATAAACCTCTTAAATAGAAAAATAACCTGAAATATTAATCCATTGAGACTTTTACACTTATTGGACGAACTACATTTATTAACAACCAAAATGGACTAGGATAAACATTGTAAAGACTAAAATGACTTAAAATATAAAATCATTGAGATTTTTGCACTTATTAGACGAACTACATTGATTAAGAACCAAAATGGACTAGAATAAACTTTGTAAAGACCAAAATAACCTAAAATATTAATCCATTGAGAATTTTGCACTTAGTGGACAAACTAAATTGATTTAGATTAAAAATGGCCTTGAATAAACCCCGTAATTACCAAAATAAACCTAAAATATTAATCTAGTGAGACTTTGCACTTATTGGACAAACTACATTGATTTACAACCAACATGAACTAGGATAAACATAGTTAAAACAAAAATGATTTAAAATATTAAATAGTTGAGATTTTTTGCACTTTTAGAACGAACTACATTGGTTAACAACCCAAATGGGCTAGAAGAAACCTAATAAAGACCAAAATGGTCTAAAATGTTAATGCATTGAGAATTTTGCACTTATTTGATGCACTACATTGATGTAGAACCTAGTTGGACTAGAATAAACCTAGTAAAGACCAAAATGCCCTTCAATATTTCCATTGAGAATTTTGTACTTATTTGACGAACTACAGTGATGTACAACCAAAATGGAGTAGAATAAACCTAGTAATGCCAAAAAGACCTAAAATAATAATCCATTGAGACTTTTGCATTTATTGGACGGACTACATTGATTAAGAACAATAGTGGGCTTGAATAAACCTAGTAAATACCAACATGATATAAAATATTAACCCATTAATAATTTTCCACTTATTAGAAGAACTACATTTATTAAAACACATAAATAACCAAGAAAAAACCTAGCGAAGGCCAAAATGATTTAAAATATTAATCTATTGAGACTTTTTCTCTTATGCACGAACTATATTTATTTAGAAACAAAAATGGACTAGAATAAACCTAGTAAAGACCAAAATAACGTAAAAGATTAATCCATTGAGAATTTTGCACTTATTGGACGAACTACATTGATCAACATAAAAATGACCTAGAATAAACCTAATAATGACCAAAATAACCTGAAATATTAATCAATTGCGAATTTTGCACTTATTGCACTAGTAGAATTTTACCTTCTTACATCGGTTAAAACATACATTTGAAGTCAGTTCCGTATTCGAGTTAACAACAAATGACTTAAAAAACATGTTTTTTAACTCGTCTCATGAACCGCCTTAATAGAACGTTGCATGTTAATTCAATTAAGCTTAACCGACTTAAATATCATAAAATCAGTTTCGATAAATTAACTTTTTAAGTCAGATATTTTGATCAACTAACTTAATAGATAGAGTTAAAAATAATTTTTTTATTCCTCATTTTATTTTATGCTCTTGATTCATTCATATATATAATATTTCGTATTAAATTTCAAATAAGATTTTGTACTCACAACCACAATTTTAAATAATCATCTAATAACCAAAATATACAATATAAAATGTTCATACAAATATTATTTTTGAACTTCTTCACAATGTACATTAGCATTGTCATTTTCTTCAATTAATTCCAAGATAAAATCTACACAACGTTTTTGAACTTCTTTAGTTTGATCTGGATGAAATTATCTCGAGATATCAAATATCTGAAAAAAAAAAAAAACACAATCAATATCAGTTGAATCCTTATTTATTCAAAATGTAACCGATTTACATTTAAACATTAACACAAAGACAATAAAATTTTCCTTCATTTTTAGGATTTTTGTTAAAGCAAATTGTAACAATTCTTCCACACCTTATTGTCTTTGCTTTTTTTATTTATCATCCTGGTGTCATATTCACCTTAATTAAGCGTAATCTAATAACATTATACTATTCGTTTCTTCTTTATTTGTTATTATTTTGATTATTGTTTTGTTCCCTATTATATAAAATATAACATGCAAAATATGTTATTTAACTTGCTACTATTAATGACAAAATCTCTTACATTCATCCAAAATCTAGTAAAGACCAAAATAACCTAAAATATTAATCCATTTAAACTTTTGTACTTATTGGACGAACTATATTGATTAAGAACCAAAATGGACTAGAATAAACATCGTAAAGACCAAAATGAGCAAATATATTAATCCATTGAGACTTGTGCACTTATTGGACGAACTACACCGATTTAGAGCCTAAATCGACTATAATAAACCTAGTAAAGACCAAAATAATCTGAAATATTCATCCATTGAGACTTTTCCCTTATTGGACGAACTACATTGATTAAGACCAAGAATATCCCAGAATAAATCTAGTAAACATCAAAATGACCTAATATATTATTCCAATGAGATTTGTGCACTTATTGGATGAATTATTTGGATTAAAAACTAAAATGGACAAGGATAAACCTAGTAAAGGCCAAAATGACCTAAAATATTAATCCATTGAGACTTTTGCACTTATTGGACTAACTAGATTGATTAAGGTTATAAATGGCTTAGAATAAACCTAGTAAGACAACAACAAAAAAACCAAAAATATTAATCCATTTAAACTTTTGAACTTATTGGACGAACTACATTGATATAGAAACAAAATGGACTAGAATAAACCTAGTAAAGACTAAAAGGAGCTAAAATATTAATCCATTGAGACTTTTGCACTTATTGTACGAAACTACAACGATTTAGAACCAAAATGGACTAGAATAAACATAGTAAAAATCAAAATGACTTAAACTATTAAATCATTGATGATTTCGCACTTATTAGACGAACTACATTGGTTAAGAACCAAAATGAAGTATAATAAACCTAGTAAAGACCAAAATGATCTGAAATATTAATCCATTGAGACTTTTTCACTTATTGGACGAACTACATTGAGTAAGTAGAATAAACCTAGTAAACACAAAAATGACCTAATATATTAAACCAATGAGACTTTTGCCCTTACTGGACGAACTATATTTCTTAAGAACCAAAATGGACTATAATAAACCTACAAAAGACCAAAATGACCTAAAAGATTAATCCATTGAGAGTTTTGGACTTATTGGACGAACTAAATTGATTAAGATTAAAAATGGACTTGAAGAAACCTCGTAAAGACCAATGTAACCTAAAATATTAATCCATTGAGAATTTTGCAATTATTGGACGAACTTCATTGATTTAGAACAAAAATGAACTAGAATAAACCTAGTAAAAACCAAAATGAGCTAAAATATTAATCCATTGTGAATTTTGCACTTAGTGGAATAAGTTAACTAATTTAGAATATTAATCCATTGAGACTTTTGCACTTCTTGGGAGAACTACATTGATTAAGATTTAAAGTGGACGTGAATAAACCTAGTAAAGAGGAAAAGGAGTTAAGATATTAATCCATTTACACTTTTGCACTTCTTGGACAAACTACATTGATGGAGAACCAAAATTGACTAGAATAAAAATAGTAGACAAAAATGGCCTAATATATTAATCCTTCTGAGTTTTGCACTTATTGGACGAACTAAAATATCAATACATTTAGACTTTTGCACTTATTGGACAAACTACATTGATGTAGAACCAAACTGGAATAGAATAAACCTAGAAGAGACCAAAATGACCTAAAATATTAATACATTGTGACTATTGCACTTATTAGATGCACTACATTGATGTAGAACCAAAATAGACTTGAATAAACCTAGTAAGGACGAAAATGACCAAATAAAATAATCCATTGAGACTTTTGCACTTATTGGAAAAACTACATTTATTTAGAACCTAAATGGACTCGAATAAACCTAGTAAATAGCAACATGACCTAAAATATTAATCCATCGAGACTGTTGCACTTATTGTGTAACACCCTAAATTTTATGATAAACTATTTTATTAATTAATAGGATATTTAAATAATTAATTTCATGTTAAAATTATTAACAAATACATGTTAATAAATTTTGTGATTAATTTTCGTTATATGGATGTTTTCTATGATGTGCTAGTTTGATACACATTATATTAAATGAGCGATATAAATAATAAATATTTTATTATATTATATATATATGTTTTTTAAAGTAATAGTATTTTAGTGTAATTATTTTGAAGAATAAGATTTAATGTGATTTTATGTGTATATTCGCGCACCCAATTAATATAAACATTCTCTATGCGTTTGACTAATATTAAATGTGTACTTAATTATATTTCTATTTAATTATAAATATATTTTATTTTAATTATTTATTTTATAATTATTATCTTGAGGTAGTGGTAATATTGTGTTTTATTTTCTTTATTTTTTATATACTTATTATGATATTGTGATTATATATATATATATATATAATATATATATATATATATATATATATATATATATATATGTATATAGTATGATTTAGTAATTAATATAAAGTATTATTTTATAATTTTGACTATTCTCTTAATGATATATTAATTATAACGTGAGTATTTTTGGAATAAGTATAATTATAGTGATTAATTTGAATATGAGAGTTTGGGTTGTTCATAATCTGTACTTTTTTAAAGATTAATTATTTTAATTTCTCTAATTTATCAAGTATTATTTTGAAATATTAGTAATTGAATTTTTTTAATAAAGATTATTTAAAAAAAAATAATTTTGGTAATTGTTGGTTTATTAAAAAAAAAAGATTAATGTGTTTCATGGAATAAGCCAAGTAAAACTTAATTAAAGAATAAAACCAAACAAAAAAAAAATAGAGGAAGAGAAAGGGAATGGCACGGCTGCTATTGCTCCTCCCACGAGGAATTGGAACAAAATTAGAAGAAAATTGGCACCAGTGATCGATAACTGTTCCATAAAAGTTTCTCCGTTTTTGTCCAAATTTCAGTATGTTATTTTACTCATTTACCTAATCAATTAAACACAATTTTCCAGATTTTTAACAACCGCAATTTCTCTCTAAAATACCCAATTTCTCCGTTTGTAAAATTCGTTATTTTGCACCGTTCTCCTTCACCGTAAGTTGGATTTGAGTGAAACCAATGCCAAAACGACCGTGTGAAAAGTGGCTATATTATCCACTGATTGGTTTTCGAATTCATAGTAATTTTCTTTGACCAAATTTCGAATTTATTTTTTAGAGTATCTTCTCATAATTTATTTTGACGTTTACTTATAAACTGTCGAGTTAGATCGGTTAAAGGACAAAGAGTCAAAGAACAAAGATTGTTTGCTCGTGGAATCGTATTCGCATGTGAAAGCATCGAAATAAGGTAAGGGGTGAGAGAGCGAGGGGTGAGAAAGCATTTGAATTCATGAATATAATATATTGTGAGATTAACGGGAAAACCATATTTCCCAACGATTCATCCAGGGCTCGCTACGTACCGTAGTAGCCCTTTGAGTGATAAAATTGATTAATGTAAAAATATGGGAATTATGAAATTAAAATATGGAATAGAAATATTTATAAGGTGCTGATTGATTTAACTTCATTAAATGTGTGGTATTTGATATTATTGTGATGTTTGATTTATTTTTATTAAATGTGAGATATTTGCTATTATTGTGATCTTGGATGTCGAATCAATTTTATTATATGTTTGATTAGACGTGTCTATGTGATGTGATGATAAAAAGTGAATTCATTTTGATAAGCTTATGTGATTATGATAATGTATAATTAATAATAATGATGTTAAAAATTTGTGATAAGTCTATGTGATGATGTATGGTTGATGATAGTGATGTTATAAATTTGTGATGAGTTTATGTGATGAGATATGATTAATGATAAAGATGTTGAGAATTTGTGATGAGAATATTGAAATAACCCAATAGTAGGTGAAATAATTGTGATTCCAATTTGTGTTTGATGTAACACCCCAAATTTTATAAATAAACTATTTTATTAATTAAATAGGAATTTAGATAATTAATTTGGTGTTAAAATTATTTTATAATATATGTTGATTAGTTTATGATAAATTTTCCTTATAGGCATGATTTCTATGATGTGCTAGTTTTATAAATATTAGATTACATGAGCGATATAAATAATAAATATTATGTTTTTACTCTTTGATCTATTCTTTTTTTTGAAAAATAAAAGTATTTTAGTGTAATATATAGTTTAAAGAAAAAGATTTTATGCGATTTTACGTGAATATACGTGTACTCAATTAATGTAACATTTTTGTGTGCGTTTGGCTGATATTAAGTATGCACGTAGTTATATTTCAATTATTTATAACTACTTTCTATTTTTAGTTATTTTTTTATATAAATAATATCTTGAGATAGAATTGATATTGTGTTTTGATTTCTTTTATTTTTATATACTTTTTATGACATTGTGATTTTATATATATTTATTATAATTTAGTAATTAATATAAAGTGTTGGTGTAATACTTATTTATTTTATAATTTTGACTAATTTCTAATATGATGGTATTATTATAATATGAGTATTTTGAGAAATAACTATAATTGTAGATATTATTTTGAATGTGAGTTTTAATTATTAGTAATATGTTTTTTTTTTATATTGATTATTTTAATTACTCTAATTTAGCATATATTAATTATGAAATATTAGTAATGTTTTGAAAATTTAATAATGTTTGGAAGAGTATTAAAAAAATGAGATTAAGTAACAATTAATTTGTTTTTAGAAAAATAAAAATAATAATAGTAAAACATATATTAAATAAGGGACAAATGGGCTTGACCCATTTATGTTAAACCCTAATTATGTTAATAAAATAATAATAAGAAAAGTAAGAAAGGAGCTGCAGTAGTGGTAGAACCAAAGAGAAACATAACAACAACCTATAGTTTGACACCGACGATCGATAATTGTTCATGAAAAGTTTTTCCGTTCTCGTCCAAATTTCAGTATGTCGTTTTATTCATTTAGGTAGTCAAATAAACATACTTCCTCAGATTTTTAACCATCCAAATTTCTCTCTAAAATCCCCGACTTCTCCGCTTGTTAAATTACTTAGTTTGAACCGTTCTCCTTCACCGTAAGTCCGATTTGAGTGAAACCAATGCCAAAACGACTGTGTGAAAAATTGCTATTTTATCCAATGATTTGTTTTCTGATTTATGAACGATTGATGGACAAAGAGTCAATGAACAAAGGCTGTTTGCTCGTGGAATCGTATTCGTGTGTGAAAGCGTCGAAATAAGGTAAGGGGTGAGAGAGCGTTTGAATTCATGAGTATAATATATTGTGACATGAACGGGAAAACCGTATTTCCCAACGATTCATTCGGGGCTCGCTACGTACGGCAGTAGCCCTTTGAGTGATAAATTAATTAATCTAGAAATAAGAAAATTGTGAGATTAAAATGTGAAATAGAAATATTTATAAGGTGTTGATTGATTTAATTTCGTTAAATGTGTGATATTTTATATTATTGTGATATTTAACATTATTGTAATATTTGATATTATTGTGATATTTAAAATTATTGTGATATTTGATGTTATTGTGATATTTGATGTTATCGTGATATTTGATTTCAAATGAATTTAGTGCATATGTTTGATTAAATGATTATGTGAATGTAGTGTATAATTTAAGTTAATTTGATGATGATGTGTGATTTATAATATAAATCTGTGATAAGTTTATGTGATGATAATGATGATGTTTTATTGATGATATTGATTCTATAAAATTGTGATGAGTTTATGTGATGAGATATGATTAATGATAGTGATATTGTGATGAGAATATTGAATTAACCCCATAGTTGATGAAATAATGGTGATTTCGATTTGTGTTTGAGATGAAGGTTTTAATGGAGTATCATATACCAATGAGGGGAGAAAATAAATATTGTGAATTTTTGAAGTGGAGATTATTTTGTCATCATATAGGTAGGGCCTGACAAGCCTAGTGATTCCGGGGAAGTACAACTGAATGAGCCTGATCGTGCCGGTCAGCTGTCGAGCCTTAAGGCAAGATTGTTAGACCTTGGAGGTATTCGGGTGGGGAATCCCTAGGTGACTTGGAGGTCGCACTCCAAATGTCGGGAGCTACCACGCAACACACGTTTACCTCGACTGTCGCGTATATGTGTCTCGGGTTGAGTTGAGGGGATCTATGAGGACAGGGCCAATTTGAATTGTCCGTCCACCGGGATGGTGGCATAGTATCAAGCCTCCTAACCAAGTACTTCAGAGTTAGAATGGTACCACATTGTGAAGTAGAGTCTAAGCTCATGCATAGCATTGTATTTACTTGTGATTGTTTTGTGGTGATTGATGTGTTTCAAAAGTAATAATAATTACTCTTAGATGATTTGATGCATATTATAATGAGATGATTATCTTACTTGAGTGAATTTGATGTTATAATATGATACTATTTATTTAAATATTTTGATATATCGTAATGTGATTATGATACGGTCTATTATGATTGTTCCGTGTTCTTCTTACTTATATTATACTATTAACATGATTTTGAAACTCACCTCTTTCGTTGTTTGTGTTTGACTGGCTTGGCCCTGCGTTTGTGAAATCGCAGTTGTTACAGCTTAGTAAGTCTTGAAGTTCAAGTTTGGGAGGAACCCGCTCTGATAGCTGATACCGGGAATAAGGGTTGTAATTTGTATTTTACTTATTTATTTTGAAACGACTTTTGTATGAAAACCATAAGTACTAATAGGTTTTTAGAATTAAATCAAGTAATTATACTTAATTCAAGCTTATTCAGATTGCACTATGGAGTAAAGAAGTTAAAGTGTTCCTTTTGATTTTTGAGAAACGTGATATCGTAAATTAAAAATTAATGTTTTTATTTTCTTGGAAACATATTTTTATTTATCCGCTACAAATTTGATAGAAATGTGATATAAATTATTATATATATTATTTTGGGGTTTATCGTGTCACACATTAACCTGTAATAACTGCGATTTCTCAAACGCAGAGCCAAGCCAGTCAAACACAAACAACGAAGGAGGTGAGTTTTGAAATCATGTTAATAGTATAATATAAATAAGAGGAACACGCAATTAATCATCAACAAACCGTATCATTACACAAATATTCTTCAAGGAAAAACATCACATTATATAGTCAAAATCAAAGAAAATCCATACACTTCATTGTAACATCAAATTATCGCATAAATTATTATCACACATAACAAATATTAATCACAACAAAACAATCATAAGAAAATGCAATGCTATGCATGAGCTTAGATTCTACTTCACAAAGTGGTACCATTCTAACTCTGAAGTACTTGGTTAGGAGGCTTGATACTATGCCACCATCTCGGTGGACGGACAATTCAAATTGGCCCTGTCCTCATAGATCCCCTCAACTCAAACCGAGACACATATATGTGACAGTTGAGGTAAACGTGTGTAACGTGGTAGCTCCCGACATTTGGAGTGCTACCTCCAAGTCACCTAGGAATTCCCCACCTGAATACCTCCAAGGTCTAACAATCTTGCCTTAAGGCTCGACAACTAGGGATGGCAAAAAAATCCGCACCCGCGGATACCCACCCAAACCCGTTTGATTTGGGCGGAGAAAACCCGCTTTGATTGGGTGCGGGTGCGGGTGCGGGTGCGGATTTTCCCCGGAATTAAATTTCGGGTGCGGGGACGGGTGCGGGGGTGATGATATTCAACCCGCACCCAAACCCGCCCCGCAAGTATTATTAGAGTAAATTTTGAATTTTCTATACATATACATATCAAATATATATAAGGCGGGGAAACCCGAAACCTGTTGTGGGCAGGGATGGGGGTTTAATTTTCACACCCGCTATGAAACGGGTGCCAGTGCGGATTTTCCCCGATTAGTCGGGTGCGGGGGTGGAGGAGGCAAAATCCGCCTCCGATCCGCCCCGTTGCCATGCCTATCGACAACAGACCGCCACGATCAAACTCATTTAGTTGTACTTCCCCAAAATCACTAGGCTTGTCAGGCCCTACCTATATGATGACAAAATGATCTTAACTTCATAATTTCTCAATATTTATTTTCTCCCCTCGTTGGCTTATGATACTCCATTAAGAGCATCATCTCAAACACAAATTGGAATCACAATTATTTCACCAACTATGGGGTTGCTTCAATATTCTCATCACAAATTCACAACATCACTATCATTAATCATATCTCATCACATAAACTCATCACAAATTTATAGCATCGCTATCATCAATCATACATCATCACCTATGCTTGTCACAAATTTATAAAATCGTTATTATTAATTATACATCATCATAATCTCATAAACGTATCAAAATGAATTCACTTTTTAATATGACATCACATAAACATGTCTAATCAAACATATATATAAAATTCATAATAAAAATAATATCAAATATCACACATTTAATAAAAATAAATCAAACATCACAATAATATAAATACCACACATTTAACGAAGTTAAATCAATCAACACCTTATAAATATTTCTATTCCACATTTTAATCTCACAATTCCCATGTTTTTAAATTAATAGTTTATCACTCAAAGGGCTACTGCCGTACGTAGCGATCCCCGAATGAATCGTTGGGAAATACGGTTTTCCCGTTCATCTCAAATTATATTATACTCATGAATTCAAACGCTCTCTCATCCCTTACCTTATTTCGACGCTTTCACATAGGAATAGGATTCCAAGAGCAAACAGCCTTTGTTCATTGACTCTTTGTCCATCAATCGATCTAACTCGACAGTTTATGGGTAAACGTTAAAAATAAAATATGAGAAGATACTCCAAAAACTAAATTCGAAATTCGGCGAAGGAAAATTACCATAAATCACAAAACCAATCAGTGGATAATATAGCCACTTTTCACATGGTTGTTTTGGCATTGGTTCCACTCAAATCGGACTTACGGTGAATGAGAACGATGCAAAATAACGAATTCTACAAACGGAGAAGTCGGGTATTTTAGAGAGAAATTGGGGTTGTTAAAATTCTGAAAAATTATGTTTAATGAACTAGTTAAATGAATGAAATAACATACTCAAATTTGAGTGAAAATGGAGAAAGTTTTCTAGACAGTTATGGATAACTGGTGCCAAACGATAGGTTGTTGTTGTGTTTCCACTTTGGTTTCAAAGTTGCCCGTCCAATTTTTTATTTATTTATTAAAATTAGGGTTCACACATGGTTAAAACTCATTGGTCACTCTATTTTATTTTTAAATAAAACCAATAATTAATAAAACTAATGTTTTAACATTTTTTTTAACATAATTAATTACTAAATATTGCTAATATTTCCAAACTAATATTTTATGAAATAAAGTAATAAATCGTTTAAAATATATTAATAATCAAACCTTCATATTCAAAATAATCACCTAATGATACTTTTTTTTTTCTTCTTAATACTCACATTAAAATACTATCATAATTAGAGAATATTCAAAATTATAAAATAAATAAGTATAAAATCAACACTTTATATTAAATACTAAATCATACTAAATATATATATAATCACAATATCATAATAAGTATATAAAAATAAAGAAAATCAAACAAAATATTACCACTATCTCAAGATAATTATTTATAAAATAAATAATTAAAATAAAATATATTTCAGAATTAAATAAATATAATTAAGTACACATTTTATAACAGTCAAACGCATATAAGAATGATATATTAATTGGGTGTGCGTATATACACGTAAAATCGTATAAAATCTTTTTCTTTAAAATATATATTACACTAAATACTATTATTTTTTAAAAATTATATCAAATAATAAAATATAATAAAACTAGCACATCATAAACATCACCTATATAACGGAAATTAATTACAAAGTTTATTAACATATATTTATAATAATTTTAACATCAAAATTAATTATTTAAAATCCTATTTAATTAATAAAATAGTTTATCATAAAATTTAGGGTGTTACAACTGCTGCCAAGACTCTGCGGGATCTAGACTTTTATTTTGATGGGTCCTTGTAACACTTTTTGATGTGACGTGGGGAAGTTCAAATTCTTGGGGCAGTGCTTTAGTACAGGTGTCTACCGAGAATACCCCAGGGGTATGAGCTATGTCTGATAGGTCTCATAGCCCCGATATATTTTGTTGTTTAAATACTATGGGTTTTGTTTAAGAAAAACTATTTTCCGCTGCTTGTAAATATTTGTTGACTTTTTTCGTTATGTTACGAATTAAATATTTTATCCAAAAGTATTTATTTATTTAATCCTTTATTTTATGAATTTGTTTAAGAAAACGGGTAGTTACATACCATGTGAAGACCAAAATGAGCTAAAATATTATTCAATTGAGACTTTTGTACTTATTGAACAAACTACATTGATGTATAACCAAAATGATTAATAAACCTAGTAAATACTAAAATGAGCTAAACGAACTACGTTGTTGTAGCAACAAAACGAACTAGATTAAACCTAGTAAAAACTAAAATAAGGTAAAATATAAATCCATTGAGACTTTTGTATTTATTGGGTGAACTACATTGTTTAAGAACCAAAATGGACTACAATAAACATAGTAAAGACCAAAATGACTTAAAATATTAAATCACTAATAATTTTGCACTTATTGGACGAACTACATTGATTAATAAAAATGAAGAACTAAAGAAGAAAATACTTTTGGATAAATATTTAAGTCGTAACACAACGAGAAAAGTCAACCATATTTACAAACAGCGGAAATAGTTTTTGAAACAAAATCCAAAGTATTTAAATAGAAAAATACAACGGGGCTATGAGACCCATCAGACATAGCTCATACCCTTGGAGTATTCTCGGCAGACACCTGCATAAAAGCACTGCCCCAAGAATCTCTACTTTCCACACATCACATCAAAATGTGGAACATGGACCCATTAAAAGAAAAAGTCATCAGACAGTTTAAGCTTAGATACAATCTTCCAAAATGAAATAAATACAATCCCAAGAGAAAGACTTCTAGTCCTTATACAACCACCTAATCTGATCATGCTACAAAACTACACCACCCTGGTGATCTCCATGCGCCCCGCAAGATCCTCCTAACACAGCTTTGGTCAAGTATGACTAACTACTTTCCCATCTCCAGGGTACTAACCGGTAGGATGATCCTGGTTCTTATCTGAGGGCAAAGCCCAGATTTCCACAATAATTGTAAAGGTCAACAACCGAAATTAACAAACATCACATAACAAAATTCTTATATTTTCAAAGGCTCAAAAGAACCTTTCGTCTTAGCATACTCCTCGAAAGGGTTTTCATATGTCAAAAATGCATAAACAATGTGAAAAAACGAAGTTTTGACAAACTGCATTGTCGTAGCCGAATACAATTGAGAAAAGGCAGATTTTCAATTCTAAAATGGCTCTGAATCAATCAACACTTCAAACATTAATATTATCAACTATGAACACATAATTAACACCAAATTAATCTCCACAAATTCACACCTCAATCACACATCGAATATTCATTAAATCAATTATGAACACATAAATACATCAAAACTTGATCAACCTAACTTCACACCTCAAAGTAATTACGACAAATCACAAAAACAACCGAATATGTATATACAATTATCAAAGTATAACAAACATGACTCGCGTGCCAAGCACCCTAATGCAATGCGTATATGCCAAAATGCATCATTCCGGAATTCCAAACCAAAACCCTCCTCGAGGATAAGATGAACCAACAGATCAGTCGCTCACATACCAGCACAATTTTCTAGAGTGCAATCTCTCACAGATCAGCACGACGCGACAATCCCCGCAAGGATAAGATGAACCAACAATTCACATGGCATCATCCTGTGGCCCATCACGGTCACCGCTATCACCATGGCCCCATCGCGGTCACCATGTACTATGAAATGCATGAGCATACTCTGACTCTTTTCACCACAATCATTAAGTAAATGCAGTTATTAAAAGATTCCCCATTTTTAATACTCATTTAACACTAATGATTTTTCAAACCCCACACAGAGCATACTCAAACATATTTATTCACACCAATTTAAATTTCCACAACCACACATAAATCACATCTCCAAATTTCATCCACACCTAAATTGAATTAAATTCATTTTCCACCAAGTCACACATAAATTTCATCTCAAAAATTCATAATATTAATTATGAACACATCAATTTCACCTAACATAAATCACCAAAATTTCCAAACATTAATGTCACCATATTCAATCTCCAAAATTTTCAACCATAAATCACCACAACAACATTAATATATCAGAGTTCTCCCCACCGCTAACTCGGTGCCAACGGTCTCGATTCCTTTTCGAGACTCAAGGAGCTAACTACATAAACATAAATATTTATAACAATTTGTTCACAATAAAATTAATCCACACACAACAAAATTCCTAAAATTAAATCTTTCTCACACACAAACTTTTAAAACCAAATAATCTATATTATTTAGTTAAAACTAAAAAAAAAATATTGTCAAAATTTCACATACACATACTCGACTGTTAAAGCACCGAAATTTTTGAGTTAATAAAATATCTCTAAACCCTTTTTTTTTTCTCTTTTTTTAAACTCAATCAAAGAGTAATTAAAAGAGTAACATTTTAAACTCTAACGATTGTTAATTTCAATATATCTTTTACTCAAACTCTTTAACTTAGTTAAAATTTGAATTTTTTCACAACTTTAACAACTCTAAATTTTTCGTAAAATTTCAACTTCATTCAAACTCATTTATTTGAAAATAGCTCATTACGTAACTCAAACATATCAAATTTAATTACCGCCAATTCACACCAAATTCAATCAATTCAATTCCACAACACATATATAGCACCTCAATTAAATTTCAACAATTCAAACATAACTCACCCAATTTTTAAAACTCCATATTTTTACACATAAACCACCAAATTTCATCAATTCATTTTCTACACAAAATCCACAAATAAATCACATCTCAAAAATTCATAATAATAATTATGAACATATAAATCACACCAAATTTCATCAATTCATTTTCTACAAAATCCACAAATAAATCACATCTCAAAAATTCATAATCACATTAAATTAATTTTTGACAAAATCACACCTTAAATACATCAAATTTCTTTTCCACAAAATCACAATTAATGTCCTAAATGCAAACTAAAAGTTTGGAAGGAGCCCTTACCTTAACGTTAGCTCTAACATGCGATTACGGTACCGTATTTAATTCCGGTAAAATTTAAGTTTGTGACGTCACGTCGAAAACTAGATCACTAGCACCGCAGCATGGCAATGAGCAACTTTCTCTTCTGTTACTTTTCGAATGGAAGCTTAGATCTAATAAATAAATGGTGGTTTATTTTTGAGTTTTGTTGAAAAAAACACTAACATAGCTTGTTTTATTTTTGAAACAGAGGAAGAGAAAGAGGAAGATGGGCTGACGTGAAAAGGGAATTGGAAATTGCTTCCTTTCTTCCTTTCTTCCTTCTTATATATATATATATAATATATATTAATAAATAATATATATATTATAATAATATTAATAATAAATATCTAAACAAATATCTAGATACTTACTAATATCTAGATATTTTTATAAAAATCATCATTACGTCTGTCACCTCACATCACATCACAAATCATTTTTTTCAGAAAAAATATCTACTCTCGCCGTAATTCAATGGGCAGATGAATTTTTTTGAAAAAATACTGTATCTCAGAAAAAAAAATTTCTTCTACAAAAGATTCACCGTAATTAAATAAAATTATTCATCGACGAATAATTTTAATCGGGTCTCCAAAAAGATATTTTGGCATTTAACTCACAAAATGCCATCAAATCGGCTAAAAAGTCGCAGAAAATTCAACACAAAATTCTCCAAAATACATAAATTAGAATTTAAAATTAAGGGTCTTACATAGAACGAATTGCATAAATCTAGAAACCAAATGGACTAGAATAAACCTATTTCAGACCAAAATGTCCTAAAATATTAATCCGTTAAGGCTTTTGCACTTATTGGACGGACTACATTGGTTAGGAATCAAAATGATCTAGAATAAACCAAGAATAAACCTAGTAAAAACCAAAATGACCGAAAATATTAATCCATTGAGAATTTTGCACTAAATGGACAAACTAAAATGATTTAGATTAAAAATGGCCTAGAATAACCTAGTAAAGACCAAAATAAAGTTAAATAATGATCCCATAAGACTTTTGATGTTTTTAGACAAACTACATTGATAAAGATAAAAAATGGCCTAGAATAAATCTAGTAAAAACCAAAATAACCTAATATATTTATCCATTGAGACTTTTGCACTTATGTGATGAACTATATTGATTAATAACCAAATGGACTACAATAAACCTAATAAAGAACAAAATGAGCTACAATATTAATCCACTAAGAAATGTTCACTTATTGTCAAACTACATTGATGTAGAACCAAAATGGACTAGAATAAACCTATTTAAGACCAAAATGACCTAAAATATTAATCCATTGAGACTTTGGCACTTATTGGACGAGCTACATAGATAAGGAATAAAAATGGACAAGAATAAACCTAATAAAGAATAAAACAACCTAAAATATTAGATGAACTTCATTGATTAAGAACCAAAATGGACTAGAATCAATATAGTAAAGACCAAAATTAGCCAAAACATTAATCCATTTGGAATTTTGCTGTAATGGGAGGAGCTACATTGATTAAGAATAAAAATGGGCTAGAGTAAACCTAGTATAGACCAAAATGACCTAAAATATTAATCCCTGAGATTTTGCTCTTATTGGATGCACAACATTTATTAATAAGCAAAATGACCTAGAATAAACTTATTAAAGACCAAAATAATATAAAATATTAATCCATTGACAATTTTGCATTTATTGGATGCACTACATTGACGTAGAACCAAAATGTACTACAATAAACTTATTGGACGAACTACATTGATTTAGAACCAAAATGGACTAGAATAAACTTAGTAAAGACCAAAAAAACCTAAATTATTAATCCATTGAGATTTTTGCACTTATTGGACAAACTACATTGGTGTAGAACCTAAAAGTACTTGAATAAACCTAGTAAAGACCAAAATGAAGAAATACATTAATCCATTATGAATTTTGTACTTATTGGACGAACAGCATTGATGTAGAACCTAAATGCACTATAATAAACCTAGTAAAGACCAAAATGAACAAATATATTAATCCATTGAGACTTTTGCACCAATTGGACGAACTACATTGATGTAGAACCTAAATGGACTAGAATAAACATAGTAAAGACCAAAATATCCTAAAATATTAATCTATTATGGCTTTTGCACTCATTGGACGGAGTACATTGATTAAGAACCAAAATGGACTAGAATAAACTTAGTAAAGACCAAAATGACTTAAAATATTATATGATTGAGACTTTTACATTTATTGGACGAATTCCATTGATTAAGAACGAAAATGGACTAGAATTAATATCTTAAAGACGAAAAATGACCTAAAATATTAATCCATTGAGACTTTTTAATTTTATGGACAAACTAAATTGATTAAAATTAAAAATGGCCTAAAATAAATCTAAAAAAGACAAAAATAAACTGAAATATTAATTCGTCGAGATTTTAGCACTTATTGGACGAACTACATTGATTAAGATCCGAACTAGATTAGAATAAACCTAGTAAAGACAAAAATGACATAAATTTAAATCTATTGAGACTTTTGCACTTATTAGACGAACTTGTTTGATAAAGAACAAAAATGGATTAGAATAAACCTAGTAAAGACCAAAATGAGCTAAAATATTAATCCATTTAGAATTTTGTTGTTATTTGACAAACTACATTGATTAAAAACAAAATTGGGCAAGAATAAACATGGTAAATACCAAAATGACCTAAAACAATAATCTATTGAAAACTTTTGCACTTATTGGATGGACATCATTGATAAGGAACTAAAATGGAATAGAATAAACCTAAAAACGATTAAATTAACCTAAAATATTAATCCAGTGAGACTTTTGCACTTATTAGACGGACTTCATTGATTAAGAAAGAAAATGGACTACAATTAACCTAGAATAGACCGTATTGACCGAAAACATTAATCCGTTGAGAATTTTGCACATATTAGATGCACTACATTGATTTAAAACCAAAATGGACTAGAATAAATGTAACACCCCAAATTTTATAATAAACTACTTTATTAATTAAATAGAATTTTAAATAATTAATTTGATGACTAATATTATTTTTAGAATATATGTTGATAAATTTCGTAGCTAATTTTTGTTATATGAATGCTTTCTATGATGTGTTAGTTTGATACATGTTTATATTACATGAACGATATAAATAATACATATTATTTTTTGTTATTTGATATATTTAAAAAAAAATAGTATTTTTAGTGTAATATATATTTTAAAGAAAAAGATTTTATGCGATTTTACGTATATATACATGTACTCAATTAATGTAATATTTTTATGTGCGCTTGACTTATGTTTAAGTATGCAGATAGTTATATTTCAATTATTTATAACTATTTTCTATTTTTAATTATTTTTTTATAAATATTATCTTGAATATAGAATTGATATTGTAGTTTGATTTTTCGTTTTATTTTAAATACTTGTTATGGTATTGTGATTTATATATATTTATTATGATTTAGTATTAATATAAAATATTGATGTTATTATTTATTTATTTTATAATTTTGACCATTTTCTAATATGATGGTATTATTATAATGTGAGTATTTGAGAAATAATTACAATTTATAGTTTTGATTATTAGTATATATTTTTCTTATATTGATTATTTTAATTACTCTAATTTTATAAAATATTAGTATATTTTGGAAAACTAAAAGGTGTTTGGAGGAATATTAAAAGGAGATTAAAATAATATTAGTTTTATTTTACAAAATAAAATAATAATAATAGTAAAATATAAATAAAGAGACCAATGGGTTTGACTCTATGAACCCTAATTGTTAATAAATAAAACAAATAAAAGAAGGGAAGGGAGTTGGAAGGGCAGCCGTAAAGCCAAAGAGGAAACACAACAATAACCCTATCGTTGACACCGGTGATGTTCCAGAAAACTTTCTCCATATTCGCCCAAATTTGAGTATGTTATTTCATTCATTTAACTCATCAATTAAACATAATTTTTCAGATTTTTAACAACCCCAGTTTCTCTCTAAAATACTCGACTTCTCTGTTTGTAGAATTTGTTATTTTGCATCGTTCTCCTTCACCGTAAGTCCGATTTGAGTGAAACCAACGCCAAAACGACCGTGTGAAAAGTGCCTATATTATCCACTGATTGGTTTTCTGATTTATGGTAATTTTATTTGGCCGATTTTCAAATTTAGTTTTTAGAATATCTCCTCATAATTTATTTTTGACGTTTACCCATAAACTGTCGAGTTAGATCGATTGAAGGACAAAGAGTCAAAGAGCAAAGACTGTTTGGGCGTCGAATCATATTCATAGGTGAAAGCGTCGAAATAAGGTAAGGGGTGAGTGAGCATATGAATTCATGAGTGTAATATACTGTGATATGAACGGGAAAACCGTATTTCCCAACGATTAATCTGGGGCTCGCTACGTATGGCAGTAGCCCTTTGAGGGATAAATTAATTAATCTGAAAATATGGAAATTGTGAGATTAAAATATAGAATAGAAATATTTGTAGGGTGTTGATTGATTTAATTTGTTTGAATGTGTGGCATTTGATATTATTGTGATATTTGATTTAATTTCTTTAAATGTGTGGTGTGTGATATTATTGTGATATTGGTTGTTGAATTAATTTTATGCATATGTTTGATTAGATGAGTTTAAATGATGTTATAATAAAAATAGATGTGTTGTGATAATTATATGTAATGATGATAATGTATGATTAATAATGGTGATGTGATAAATTTGTGATGAATATATGTGTTGCTGTATGATTGATGATAGTGATTCTATAAATTGTGATGAGTTTATGTGATGATGATGATGATGTGTGATTAATTATAGTGATGTTATAAATTGTGATGAGAATATTGTGATTTAAATTTGTGTCTAAGATGACGGTATTAATGGAGTATCATATACCAACGAGGGGAGAAAATAAATATTGTGAATTTGTGAAGTGGAGATTATTTTGTCATCATATAGGTAGGGCCTGACAAGCCTAGTGATTCCAGGGAAGTACAACTGAATGAGCCTGATTGTGGCAGTCTGCTGTCGAGCCTTAAGGAAAGATTGTTAGTCCTTGGAGGTATTCGGGTGGGGAATTCCTAGGTTACTTGGAGGTAGCACTCCAAATGTCGGGAGCTACCACGCAACACACGTTTACCTCGACTGTCACGTATATGTGTCTCGGGTTGAGTTGAGGGGATCTATGAGGATAGGGCCAATTTGAATTGTCCGTCCACCAGGATGGTGGCATAGTATCAAGCCTCCTAACCAAGTACTTCAGAGTTAGAATGGTACCACATTGTGAAGTAGAGTCTAAGCTCATGCATAGCATTGCATTTCCTTGTGATTGTTTTGTTGTGATTGATGTGTTTCAAAGGTAATAATAATTAGATGATTTGATGCATATTATAATGAGATGATTATTTTACTTGAGTGACTTTGAGGTTATAGCATGATACTATTTAATTAAATATTTTGATATATCGTAAAGTGATTATGATGCGGTTCTATTATGATTGTTTGCGTGTTCTTCTTACTCATATTATACGATTAACATGATTTCAAAACTCACCTCCTTCGTTGTTTGTGTTTGGCTGGCCTGGCCATGCGTTTGCGAAATCGCAGTTATTACAGGTTAATGAGTCTCGAAGTTGAAGTTTGGGAGAAACCCCGCTATGATAGGTGATACTCGGAATTAAGAGTTGTAACGTGTATTTTACTTATGTTATTATAAATGACTTTTTATATGAAAACTTAATACGAGTAAGTCTTGGGAATTAAATCCAGAAATTCTAGTTGAATCAAGTTCATTGATATTGTACTATTATAATTAAAAAAAACAAAGTTGAATTGTTACATGTGTATTTAGAGAAATGTGATATCCTAAATTAGATATTAAATTTTTTATTCTCTTTAACAGATTTTCTTTATCCGCTGCTAGTTTTCTTCAAATAATTTAGTATATATTATTATAAATGTTATTTTGGGGTTTAGGGTGTCACAATAAACCTTCTTAAGACCAACAAGGAAATATATTAATCCATTGAGACTTTTACAGTTATTGGGGGAACTACATTGATTTAGAATCTAAATGGACTAGAATAAACCTACTAAAGACTAAAATGAACAAATATATTAATCCATTGAGACTTTAGCACTTATTGGACAAACTACATTGATAAAGAACCTAAATGGATCAGAATAAATATAGTAAAGTCCAGAGTGGCCTAAAATTTAAATTTGTTGTTACTTTTGTAGTTATTAGACGAACTGCATTGATTAAGAACCAAAATGGACTAGAATACACCAAGTAAAGACCAAAATTACCTAAAATATTAATCAATTGACAATTTTGGAGTTATTGGATGAACTACATTGATTAAGAAAAAAATGGGCTTGAACAAACCTAGTAAATACCAAAATGACCTAAAATATTAATCCATTGAGACATTTTAACTTATTAGACGAACTACATTTATTAAAAACTAAAATGGCCTAGAATAACCCTATTAAAGACCAAAATAACCTGAAATATTAAGCCTTAAAACTTTTGCACTTATTGGACGCACAACATTTATTAAGAACCAAAATGATCTAAAATATTAATCCATTGATACTTTTGCACTTATTGGACCAGCTACATTGATGTAGAACCTAAAAGGACTAGAATAAACCTAGTAAAGACCAAAATGAGTAAATATATTACTCCATTGAGGAATTTGCATTTATTGCACGAACCACATTGATGTAGAACCTAAATGGACTAGAATAAACCTAGTAAAACCAAAATGAACAAATATATTAATCCATTGAGACTTTTGCACTTATAGGACGAACTACATTGATGTAGAACCTAAATGGACTACAATAAACTTAGTAAACACCAAAATTACTTAAAATATTTTATGATTGAGTTTTTTGCTTTTATTGGACTAATTCCATTGATTAAGAACCAAAATGGACTAGAATATATCTCGTAAAGACCAAAATGACCTAAAATATTAACCTATTTAGACTTTTTCTCGTATTGGAGAAACTAAATTGATTTAGATTAAAAATGGCTAGACTAAACATAATAAAGATTAAAATAACCGAAATTATTAATCCAATGAGACTTTTGCACTGGTTAGACGAACTTCATTGATTAAGAACCAAAATAGACTAAAATTAACCTAGAATAGACCAAATTGACCTAAAACATTAATTTGTTTATACTTTTGCACTTATTGGATGCAATACATTGATGTAGAACCAAAATGGACAAGAATTAACCTACTTAAGACCAAAATGAGCAAATATATTAATCCATTGAGACTTTTGCACTTATAAGACGAACTACGTTTATTTAGAATCTAAATGGAAAAGAATAAACCTATTAAAAACAATAATGACTTCAAATATTAATCCATTGAGACTTTCGCCTTTATTGGACGAACTACATTGATTAAGAACATAAACGGATTAGAATAAACCTAGTAAAGACCAAAATGACTTAAAATATTAATCCAATGAGAATTTTACACTTATTGGTCAAAATACAATGATAAATAACAAAAATGGATTTATTGGATGAATTCCATTGAAATTAGAATTTTAACTGATTGAGACTTTTGCATTTATTGGACGAATTCCATTGATTAAGAACCAAAATGGACTAGAATAATCCTAGTAAAGACCAAAATGACCTTAAATATTAATCCGTTGAGAATTTTGCACTTATTGGACGAACTACATTGATTAAGAACAAATATGACTAGAAGAAACCTAGTAAAGACAAAAATGACCTAAAATATTATTCCCTTGAGACTTTTTCACTTATTGGACAAACTAAATTGAATAAGATTAAAAATGGCCTAGAATAAACCTCTAAAAGACCAAACAAACCTGAAATATTAATCCATTGATTAGGAACCAAAATTGATTAGAATAAACCTAGTAAAGACCAAAATGACATAAATAAAAATTATTGAGACATTTGCACTTATTAGACGAACTACATTGATTAAGAACCAAAATGACCTGAAATATTAATCCAATGAGACTTCTGCACTTATTGGATGAACTAAATTGATTCAAAACAAAAATGGGCTAGAAAAAACCTAGTAAATACAAAAATGACATAAAATATTAATTCGTAGACATATTTTCCCTTATTGGACGAACTACATCGATTAAAAACTAAAATGCCCTAGAATAAACTTAGTGAAGACCAAAATGACCTAAAATATTAATCCATTGAGAATTTTGCATTTATTGGATGCACTACATTAATGTAGAACCAAAATAGAATACAATAAACCTAGTAAAGACCAAAACGAACAAATATATTAATCCATTGAGACTTTTCCGTTTATTCGATGAACAACATTAATGTAGAATCTGAATGGACTAGAATTAATGTAGTAAAAACTAAAATGACCTAAAATATTAATCAATTATGACTTTTTGCCTTATTGGACGTACTACATTGATTAAGAACCAAAATGGACAAAAAAAAACAATAATAAAGACCAAAATGACTTAAATTGACAAGGCTAAATTTGGTAAAGACCTAAATGACATAAAATATTAATCCATTGAGAATTTTGAACTTATTGGATAAACTACATTGATTAAGAACCAAATTGGGCTAGAAGAAACCTTGTAAAGACCAAAATGACTAAAAATATTAATCCATTGAGACTTTTTCACTTATTGGACGAACTAAATTGATTAAGATTAAAAATGGCCTAGAATAATCATTTAGCACTTATTTGACGAACTACATTGATTATAAACCAAAATAGATTAGAATAAACCTAGTAAAGACCAAAATGACATAAATAAAAATCTATTTAGACTTTTGCACTTATTAGAAGAACATCGTTGGTTAAGAACCAAAATGGACTAAAATATACCTAGTAAAGACCAAAATAGGTAAAATATTACTCCATTGAGAATTTTGCAGTTTTTTTGACAAACTACAAAGATTAAAAAAAAACTGGGGAAGAATAAACATAATAAATACCAAAATGACTTATAATATTAATCAATTGAGACATTTTCACTTGCAGGACGAACTACATTTATTAAAAACTAAAATGGCCTAGAATAAACCTATTAGAGACCAAAATGACCTGAAATATTAATCCTTGAGACTTTTGCACTTGTTTGACGCACAACATTTATTAAGAACCAAAATGACCTAAAACATTAATCCATTGTGACTTTTGCATTTATTGGATGAACTACATTGATTTAGAACCAAAATGGACTTCAATAAACCTAATAAAGACTAAAATAACCTGAAAATTAATCCATTTAGATTTTTACACTTATTGGGAGAATTACATTGATTAAGAATTAAAATGGGCTTGAAAAAACCTAGTAAATACTAAAATGACGTAAAATATTAATCCAATGAGACTTTTTCGGTTATTGGACGAACTACATTTGTTAAAAACAAAAATGGCCTAGAATAAACTTAGTAAACACCTAAATGACATCAAATATTAATCCATGAGACTTTTGGCTTTATTGGATGCACTATATTGATTAAGAACAATAATGGCCTAGAAAAAAACTAGTAGGTCCAAACTAACCTAAAATATTAATCCATTGAGACTTTTGCCCTTATTAGACGAACTACATTGATTAATAACAAAAACGGACTTCAATAAATCTAGTAAAGACAAAAATGAACTAAAATTTTAATCCATTAAAACTTTTGCACTTATTAGACGAACTTGGATGTTTAAGAACCAAAATGGACTAGAATAAACCTAGTATTGAGCCAAATGACTTAAAATATTAAATCATTGGATGTTTTGAATTTATTGGATCAACTAGAATGACCTACAATATAAATAACCAAAATGGACCAAAATGAACTAAAATCTTAATCCAAAATGGACCAAAATGAACTAGAATGACCTACAATATAAATAACCATTTTTCGGAAGAACCAAAATGGACTAGAATAAACCTAGTAAAGAGCAAAATGACCTAAAATATTAATCCATTGAGAAATTTGCACTTGTTGGACAAACTAAATTGATTAAGAACCAATATGGTCTAAAATAAAAATAAGAAAGACAAAAATGACTTAAAATATTAAATCATTCAAATTTATGAACTTATTGGATGAACTACATTGAGTAAGAACCAAAATGGACTCAAATATCAATCCATTAAGACTTTTGGACTTATTGGACGGGCTACAATGATTAAGAACAATAATAAACTAGAATAAACACAATAAAAACCTAAATAAACTAAAATATTAATCCAATGAGACTTTTGCACTTATTGGATACCCTACATTTATATAGAACCAAAATGAACTAAAATAAAACTAGTAAAGACCAAAATATACAAATATATTAATCCAATGAGACACTTGCACTTATTGGATGAACTACATTGATGTAGAACCCAAATTAACTAAAATAAACCAAGTAAAGACCAAAATAACCTAAAATCTTAATCCATTGAGACTTTTGCATTTATTCGACAGACTACATTCATTAAAAACCAAAATGGACTAGAATAAACATAGTAAAGACCAAAATGATCCAAAATATTAATCCATTGGGAATTTTGGACTTATTTGACATACTACATTGATTGAGAACCAAAATGCGCTAGAATAAACCGAATATAGCACAAAATCACCTAAAATATTAATCCATTGAGACATTTGGAAGAATTAAATTGATTACAAATAAAAATGGCCTATAATAAACCTAGAAAAGACCAAAATAACTTGAAATATTCATCCATTGAGACTTTTGCACTTATTGGACGAACTACATTGATGTTGAACCACAATGGACTAAAATAAACATAGTATAGAACCAAATGACCTAAAATATAGCACTTATTCGATGAACTACATTGATTACAAACAAAAATGGGCTAGAATAAACATAGTAAACGACAAAACGACCTTAAATATTAATCCATATGAGAGTTTTTCACGTATTGGATAAACTACATTAATTAAAAACTAAAATGGCCTAGAATAAACCTAGTAAAGACCAAAATTAACTAAAATATTAATCTATTGAGACTTTTTCATTAATTGGACAAACTACATTAATTAAGAACATACATGGCCTAGAATAAACCTAGTAAATACCAAAATGACCTAAAATATTAATCCAATGAGACTTTTGCACTTATTGGACGAATTACATTGATTAAGAATCAAAATGGACTGGAATAAACCTTGCAAAGATCAAAATGAACTAAACTATTAATCCATTGAGACGTAATCCATTGATAATTTTTCACTTATTGGACGAACTACTTTTATTAAAAAATAAATGGCCTAGAAAAAACCTTGTAAAGACCAAAATGACCTGAAATATTAATCCATGAGACATTTTCACTTATTGGAAGCACTACACTGATTAAGAACCAAAATGGCCTAGAATAAACCTAGTAATGACAAAAATGACTTAAAATATTAATCCATTTAGACTTTTGCACTTATTGGATGAACTACATTTGTAAAACCCCGAGTTGTAATAGCGCGAGTGTATTTTTTTTCCAAAACAAATTCATAAAATAAAAGAAATAATGAAGGAAATACTTTTGGATAAATATTTAAGTTGTAACATAACGACAAAGTCAACAAATATTTACAAGCAACGGAAATAGTTTAAAATACAAATCCAAAGTATTTAAAACAGTAAAATGCACCGGGGCTATGAGACCTATCAGATATAGCTCATACCCCTGGAGTATTCTTGGCAGACACCTGTACAATAGCACTTCCCAAGAATCTTAACTTCCCCACGTCACATCAAAAGTGCTACATGGAACCCATCAAAATAAAATGTCAAGCTGACAATATTGGTATAGGTACAGTATTCCAAATTAAAATAAACACAACCCAAATAAGAAAGGCATCTAGTCCCTATACGTCAACCTAATCTGATCATTCTACAAAAAACTATACATCCCGGGTGATCTTCACGCGCCCCGCTTTAGTCAGGTGTGTCCAACTACATTCCCATCCACAAGGTACTAACCGGTGGGAAGATCCTAATTCTCATCTGAGGGCAAAGCCCATATTTCCACAATAGTTGTAAAGGTCACCAACCGAAATTATCAATTAACACATAACATTTAAGTTTTAAATGCACAAAATAACCTTTCAACTTTAGCATGCACCTTAAAAGGGTTCCATATGCCAAACATGCATAACAAAGTTGAAAAAGTTTTAAACAAATTACACTGTTTGTATTTCGAATACAACATCTCTGTATTCGAATACAAGGTTGTTTCATAAGTCAGCATCAAAAACAACATATTTGTATTCTAATACAGCCTTCTGTATTCGACTACACATAAGTCAGTAGCTAAAATAGGATGTCTGTATTCGAATAAAACCTTCTGTATTCGACTACACATAAGTCAGTAGCTAAAACATGATGTCTGGATTCGAATACAACCTTCTGTATTCGAATACACATCAGAAAACAGCAAAAAAAACATCAAAATTCAGCTTTTAAAATGGTTTCGACATCAATCAACACTTCCACACAAATCCGAACAATCACACTTAACAATTATAGCACAATCACCATGATGACTTGAGTTTAGAAAAGGTTTTACAATCAATCACACTTACACACAAATCCAAAACATTCACACTTAGCAATTATAGCACAATCACCATGACAACTTGAGTTTTGAAAAGGTTTTGCCATCAATCACACTTACACACAAATCCAAAACATTCACACTTAGCAATTATAGCACAATCACCATGACAACTTGAGTTCAAACACTCAATCATAATCTTGAATCAAATATGACTCGCGTGCCAAGCACCCTAATGCAATGTGTATATGCCAAAATGCATGAATTCCGGAAGTCCAAACCAAAACCCTCCTCGAAGGGGCATAAATCATAATTGTACCGCCTATCACATGCCTTGTACTAATTACCAAGGTGCCACCCATCACAGGCCCGCACGATTTACTAAAGTGTCGCCTATCACAAGCCCTACACTATTTTCTAGAGTGCAACCACTCACAGATCAACACAACTAATCACATGGCATCATCTTGTGGCCCATCACGGTCACCACTATCACCATGGCCCCATCGCAGTCACCATGTACTATGAAATGCATGAGCATACTCTGACTCTATCCACAACAATCATTAAGTAAATGCAGATATTAAAAGATTCCCCATTTTTAATACTCATTTAACACTAATGATTTTCAAAATCCACACAGAGCATACTCAAACATTTATTTTTCCACCACACACATCAAATATAATCCACAATTTACATTAAACTTGATCAATTCAAAATCCACAAAATCCACACCAAGTTTAATTATCAATCACCACAAATTTCCACAAAATTCAAACATAGCTCATGCCAAACTAATTTTCACAAAACACACCTCAAACCCATCAAATTTCATTTCCTCAACAACAAACATAAATTAATGAAATTCTTTTTCCACAAAACACACATCAATATCTCCAAAACCGAACTCCAAAATTTCACCCATAAAAGCATTTAATTCATTTTCCCCAAATCTACACTTCAAACCCAACACATTTATTTTCCACCCAACCACAAATAAGTTCCTAAATGCAAACTAAAAGTTTGGAAGGAGCCCTTACCTTAACGATAGCTCTAAGACACGATTATGGTACCATAATTAATTTCGGTAAAATCTTCGTTCAAATCGTCGCTTCCAAGAAGGCTCACTAGCACCGCAACATGGAGATGAGTAACTTTCCCTTCTATCTCTTCGCGAAACGAAGCTTTGATCTAGAAGAAAATGGAGGTTTTGAGTTATGGCGGTTTTGGTTTTTTGAAAAAGAGAGAGAAGAAGAAGAAGGGTTTTCGCGAAGGTTGGGAGAAATTGGTTTTCTTTCCGTTTTCCTTTCTTCCTTTTTCCTTCCTTTCTATTTCCTTCCTTTTTATTTCCTTTTCTTTCTTTCTTTTATATATATATATAACAAATATCTAAAAATATCTAGATATTTATCAAAATTACCATTTTACCCATAGCTTCTCAAACCATTTGATAAAAATATCTACTGTCGTCGCAACTCAATTGACAGATACAATTTTCAGCAACCCGATATATTTTTAACAAAACTGCCCGGTATTAAATTCTTCGTAACATAACTAAATTATTCTTCGACAAAAGATTCACCGTACTTAATCTAATTGATTTATCGATGAATAATTTTAATCGGGGCATTAATAGATATTTTTGGGATTAAACTCAACAATATCAATAACTTTGCTAAAAAGCCTCAGAGTTCAATACCATAATACACTAAAATACATAAATTAGAATTTAAAACTCTGGGTCTTACAACATTGATGTAGAACCAAAATGTAGTAGAAAAAACCTATAAAAGACCAAATTGACCTAAAATATTAATCCATTGAGACTTTTGCATTTATTGAACAAACTACAATTATTAAGAACAAAAATGGGCTTGAAAAAATCTAGTAAATACAAAAATGATCTAAAATATTAATACAGTGAGACATTTTCACTTATTCGACAAACTGCACTTTTTTAAAACATAAATGGCCTAGAAATATTAATCCATGAGACTTTTGCACTTATTGGATGCATTCCATTAATTAAGAACAAAAATGGCCCATAATAATCCTAGTAAAGACCAAAATGACCTAAAATATTAATCCAATGAGAATTTAGCACTTATTAGACAAACTACATTTACGTTGAACCAAAATGGACTAGAATAAACATAGTCAAGACCAAAATTACCTAAGATATTAATCAATTGAGAGTTTTGCATTTATTGGACGAACTAAATGGATTAAGAACAAAAAAAAGGACTACAATAAACCTAGTAAAGACCAAAATAATATAAAATATTAATCCATTGAAAATTTTGCAGTTATTTGACAAACTACATTGATTTTTTTTTTCAAAAATTGGCAAGAATAAACATAGTAAATACCAAAATGACCTAAAATATTAATCTATTGAAACTTTTGCACTTATTGGATGGACATCATTGATAAGGAACTAAAATGAACTAGAATAAACCTAATAAAGATTAAATTAACCTAAAATATTAATCCAGTGAGACTTTTGCACTTATTAGACGAACTTCATTGATTAAGAACAAAAATGGACTAGAATTAACCTAGAATAGACCCAATTGACCAAAAGCATTAATCCATTGAGACTTTTGCACTTAATGGATGCACTACATTGATTTAAAACCAAAATGGACTAGAATAAACCTTCTTAAGACCAAAACAAGCAAATATATTAATCCATTGAGACTTTTGCAGTTATTGGAGGAGCTACATTGATTTAGAATCTAAATGGAATAGAGAAATCATAGTAAAAATATGACTTCAAATACTAATCTATTGAGACTTCAGCCCTTATTGGATGAACTGCATCGATTTCGAACCAAAACGGTTTATTCGATTAAAAACAAAAATGGATTAGAATAAAAATAGTAAATACAAAAATGACCAAAAATATTATTCCATTCAAATTTTTTCACTTATTGGTGGAACTTCATTGATTGAAAACTAAAATGGACTATAATGAACCTAGTAAAGACCAAAACGCACTAAAAAAATATTAATATATTCATAATTTTGCACTTATTAGACAAACTACATTGATTAAGAACCAAAATGGGCTAGAAGAAACCTAGTAAAAACCAAAATGATTTAAAATATTAATCCAATGAGACTTCTGCACTTATTGGACGAAGTAAATTGATTAAAAACAAAAATGGGCTAGAAAAAACCTAGTAAATACCAAAATGACCTAAAATTTTAATCCATTGAGATGTTTTCACTTATTGGATGAACTGCATTGATTAAAAACTAAAATGGACTAGAATAACCTTAGTAAAGACCAAAATGATCTAAAATATTAATCTATTGGGAATTTTCCACTTGTTGGACGAACTACATTGATTAAGAACCAAAATGGGATAGAAGAAACCTAGTAAAGACCAAAATGACCTAAAATATTTATCCAATGACACTTCTGCACTTATTGGACAAAATAAATTGATTAAAAACAAAAATGGGGTAGAATAAACCTAGTAAATACAAAAATGACCTAAAATATTAATTCGTTGAGATATTTTTCCTTATTGGACGAACTACATTGATTAAAAAGTAAAATGCCCTAGAATAAACCTAGTAAACACCAAAATGACCTAAAATATTAATCCATTGAGAATTTTGCATTTATTGGATGCACTATGTGACACCCTAAACCCCAAAATAATATATATAATAATTTATATCATATTTCTATAAAATTTCCAGCGGATAAATAAAAATATATGTTTCCAAGAAAATAAAAACTTTAATTTTTAATTTAGGATATTATGTTTCTCAAAAATCAAAAAGAAACACTTTAAACTTCTTTAGTCCTCACTATTACCATTCACATCTTATTAATTAATTATTATCACTCAATAGGGCTCAACTGTACGTAGTAAGCCCCGAATGAACATTTGGGAATCTCAGCATTCCCGTTCATCTCACGTTATTTTATACTCATAAGATCGAACCTCATCCCACCCCTTACCTCGGCTGAAGATTCCGTCCAATGAGTCTGATCTGCTAACGAGTCGTTTCTTTATCGGTCGTCGTCTCTAATTGTGCGCGAGGGAATTATAACCACACAACCACAAAATACAAATGAATTACTTACTATAAATAATGAATAAATAATTAATAAATTAATAACGAATAAATAAAGAATGAATAAATAATAAATAAATAAATAAGTAAATGAATAAATAAAATAAATAATAAATAAAAGAATAAGTAAATGAATAAATAATAAAATAAATAAATAAGTAAATGAAAAAGAAATAATAAATGGATAAGTAAATAATAAATAAATAAGTAAATACGTTAATAAGTAAATAAATAAATGATATATAATAAATAAGTAATGAAATAAATAATTAAATAAGTAACTGAATAAATAAATGAATAATAAATAATAAATAATAAATAATTAAGTAAAATAAATAAATAATTAATAAAATAAATAATAAATAAATAAGTAAACGAAATAATATAGATAATAAAATAAATAATAAATAAATAGATAATTAAATAAATAAAATAATAAAATAAATAATAAATAAGTAAGTAAGTAGATGAGTAAATAAATAATAAAATAAGTAAATGAATAAATAATAGATAGAATAAATAAATCAGTAATGAATAATTAAGTAATGAAAAAATAAATAATAAATAAATAAGTAAATAAATAATAAATAAGCAATACATTAATAAGTAAAATAAATAAATAAAATAAATAAATAAATACGTAACTGAATAAATAACTAAATAATAAAATAAATAATAAATAATTAAATAGGTAAGTGAATAAATAAGTAATAAATAAATAATAAATAAATAAATCAGTAATGGAATAAATAAATAATAAAATAATTAATAAATACACAAATAAATAAGTAAATAAATAAATAAATAAATAATCAATAAATAAATGAATGAATAAATAATAATAAAATAAATAACAAATTAATAAATAAGTAAATGAATAAATAAATATAAATAAATAGGTAAATAAATAAATACATTAATAAGTAAATAATTAATTAATTAAGTAAATAAATGAATAAAGAAATTAAATAAGTAAGTAAATAAATAAATGGATAAATAAATAATAAAATAAATAATAAATAAATAAATGAGTAAGTGAATAAAATAAATAATAAATAAATTATCTAGATAAATAATGGTACAACTAATGGTACAACAAAATTCAATATTGTTAGAAATACCCTTGAATAATCTAAACTAGTTGGCAGAACTCTCTCTCTAATACATTTGCAAGTGAAGATTTCATGATATACAATAAAAATCCTTCTAACCAAAAAGGCAATTCATGATATTTATATAGGGCAATTCATGGTTTCACGATATACATATAGAGCAATTCAAAAAGGCAATTCAAAAGCAATTCAATAAAAATTCCTAATAACCACATCAATTCATTTCAGATTACGCTGCCTGAAGCTCTTATTTTTAGGTTATATGTACTTGTCTTGTATGGATGAAAGATCAACCCTCTAAAAGCTAATATGTTTATTTGGCCTGAATCACAATATTGTAGCTTAATGAATTTGACCTTGAACTTGATTCCATATTTATTTTCATGCTACGGTATCTTATTTCGTTAGCGAGTAATAACATATCAAAACATTTCTCCCTAATATTGTTTTTCATTATTATTGAAAAATTTAAAGAGATTATATTGAGTGAATTTAACATTCTTCAAACTAAAGAATTTTTTTTTACATAAAGTTAATATTTTAATTAAATTGAACAACATAATAATCAAAATAATAGTCAAATTAATCTATTTTTGGATTAGCTATAAAAGGAAGGATACTTGTTTAAATGGGTATTAAGAATTTCTAATTGTCTGAAGAAGTAAGGGAGAAGAAGGAGGCATACCTAATGTGGTTGATCGTGGGAGGCGGCTGTTGCTACTTTTGCTTTCCCTAATTTTTGCTTTCCCTAATTTTTTTGCTTTCCCGTAATTACCTTGTGCTGATCTATATATATATACTTATAGTATACTAGCCTAGGTTTTATTATTATTATTATTTATATTATTATTATTATTATTATTATTATTATTATTATTATTATTATTATTATTATTATTATTATTATTATTATTATTATTATATTATTATTATTATTATTATTATTATTATTATTAATATTAATATTATTATCCCATTCTATTAGTGCTAAAGGTAACAACTAATGTAACGACACAATTTTACTCATCGTATTATTTTATACATACATATATATGTATACATATTTTTATTTTATTTATTTTTATAAGTTGAATATAGTTACTATTGATGAATTAAATCAATTACTAAGACAACACACAAGACACACCTAAAGAAATTAGGACACATATTAACACTCATAACAAAAAATAGTATTGTATCATTATATTATTTAAAATAAGGTAATGAGAAATTTGGGTGTTACATTTCTCCCCCTGTTAAAGAAATTTTCGTCCTCGAAATTTACCTGACGGAAATAGTTATGGATAAGAATCGTGCATCTGGCTTTCGACCTCCCACGTAGCACTTTCACCAGTAGCACCTCCCCAGACCACCTTAAGCAATGAAATCGTCTTGCCCCTTAATTCTTTGGACTTTTGGTCCTCAATCCGTAGCGGTAAGGTCTCAAAAGTTAGATTCTCTTTTATTTGGACCTTGTCTGACTCAATCACGTGTGAGGGATCAAAAATGTACTTACGAAGTTGAGACACATGAAAGACACTATGGAGATTAGAAAGAGACGGAGGCAACGCAATCTGATATGCTACGTTACCGACACGTTTGAGAATTTGGTAAGGTCCTATAAACCGAGGTGTAAGCTTTCGCATTTTTTAATGCCCGACCAACCCCAGTTGTTGGAGTAACTCTCAGAAATACATGATCACCTTCTTGAAATTCGAGGTTTTTCCTTCTTTTATCATGGTAACTCTTTTTGCCTACTCTGAGATGCTCTCATCTTTTCCTGAATCGTTTTTACTTTGTCAATAGTCTGTTGAACAATCTCGGGTCCTAACACAAGGCTATCGTCCGTCTCAAACCAACACAGAGGGGTCCTACATCTTCTCCCATACAACGCCTCAAAAGGGGCCATTCCAATGCTATAGTGGAAACTATTGTTATAGGTAAACTCTATAAGTGGCAAAAAGCTATCCCAACTTCCATTTTGTTCCAACACACAAGCTCTCAACAAGTCTTCTAGGGATTGATTGGTTCGCTCAGTCTGACCATCTGTTTGTGGGTGGTATGCTGAACTCATCCTAAGGTTCGTACCTAAAGCGCTTTGTAAACCTTGCCAAAACTTAAAGGTAAACCTAGGGTCTCTGTCCGAGACTATACTTGATGGGATTCCATGCAACTTCACAATTTCCTTTATATATATTTCAGCTAACCTTTCCATCGAATAAGTTATGTTTATCGGAATAAAAGTGAGCAGACTTAGTTAATCTATCCACAATGACCCAAATGCTATTGTACCTTTTTGGAGTTCGAGGTAAGCCTACCACAAAGTCCATAGAGATGCTATCCCACTTCCATTCGGGAATGCTCAAAGGTTGCATCAAACCTGAAGGTTTTTGATGTTCTACCTTAGATTTTTGGCAAGTCAAACAAGCATACACAAATTCAGCAACATCTCTTTTCATTTTAGGCCACCAAAATATCTTCTTGAGGTCCTTATACATCTTTGTGGCTCCCGGGTGAATACTTAGACAACTCCTATGTCCTTCCTCTAAGATCATCTTTCTTAACTCCTCTACATCGGGAACACAAATCCTCTCCTTAAATCTCAAAATTTCATCCACACCTATTTTAAAAGTCGGGTTCTCTCCCTTGGTCAATCGATTGTAACTTATCTAAAAGATATAAATCCAACTTCTGACTCTTTTCAATCTCTTCCAATAGTCCACTAGTTACCTTCAACATTCCCAAATTTAATACTTTTTGGTGTCACTTCACAAACTAAACTAAGGTCTCTAAACTATTCCAACAACTCACTATGCTTAACCATTAAGGCGGACACACTCAAAGTCTTCCTACTCAAGGCATCGGCCACTACATTGGCCTTTCCAGGGTGATATTTAAGCTCAAAATCAAAATCTTTAAGAAATTCCATCCACCTACGTTGTCTCATGTTCAACTCCTTCTGATCAAAAAGATACTTAAGGCTCTTGTGGTCACTAAAAACCTCAAATCTAGATCCATATAAATAATGTCTCCACATCTTAAGTACAAAGACAACTGCTGCTAGTTCTAGGTCATGGGTAGGGTAGTTTCTCTCATGAATCTTCAGTTGCCTAGAAGCATATGCTACTACCTTTCCATCCTGCATAAGTACTCCACCTAATCCGGAACCACACGCATCACAATATACTACAAAAGGTTCACTCAGGTCAGGTAATACTAAGATTGGTGCAGGAGGTCAATCGTTTCTTAAGCTCTTGGAAACTATTCTCACAATGAGTATCCCACACGAACAATTCCCCTTTGCGGGTCAACTTAGTCAAAGGTAAGGCCAACCTGGAGAATCCTTCTATGAACCTACGATAATAACCTGCCAATCCTAGGAAACTCCTAATCTCAGTCACTGATTTAGGTGCTTTCCATTCTAAGACACTCTCCACTTTGGTAGGATCAACAGCTATTCCACCTTTTGAAATTATATGTCCTAGGAAACTTACTTCCTCTAACCAAAACTCACACTTAGACAACTTGGCAAATAATTGTTTCTCCTTAAGGGTTTTTCAAGACTATCCTTAGATGTTCACCATGTTCTTCCTTAGTCTTAGAGTACACTAAGATATCATCTATAAACACAACCACAAAAGAGTCGAGGTAAGGATGAAAGATCCGATTCATGTAATCCATAAACACTGCTGGTGCATTAGTAACACCGAAAGGCATAACCAAATACTCGTAATGGCCATAACGGGTCCTAAAGGCGGTCTTAGGAGTATCAGAAGGTTTCACGCGGATCTGATGGTAACCTGACCTCAGATCGATCTTACTAAACACACATGACCCTCTCAATTGATCCATAAGGTCATCTATCCTAGGTAGCGGGTACTTATTCTTGATTGTCACTTTATTAAGTCGACGGTAATCTACGCATAACCTCATAGAGCCATCCTTCTTCTTAACCAACAACACAGGTGCACCCCATGGTGAAACACTAGGCCTTATAAATTGTTTATCTAAAAGCTCTTCCAATTGTTTCTTAAGCTCAGACAATTCTAAGGGAGACATCCTATACGGTGCCATGGATATGGGTCCAGTACCTGGTACAAGGTCAATGCTAAACTCAATTTCACGCTCTGGTGGTAAACTAGTGACATCTTCAGGGAATACTTCAGGGAATTCACACACAATAGGAACATCTCGTATTACCACTTTTTCTTCAAATTCCAATGAGGGAAGGATCATGTATAACTGGGCATCTTCTTTCAAGAGTGCCTTCACTTGGTTGGTGGATATATTGCTAGGCTTATCCCTCTCTTCTGACTCCATGAATTCAATGGTTTTACTAAAAAAATCTACGCGGACACGGTTGGCAGAGAGCCAATCCATACCAAGAATCACATCAACCAGACGCAAAGGTAGACACACTAAGTCAACTCGAAAGTCCCTTCCACACACATGGATAGAAACGTCAAGACAAACACTAGAGGTATCAACAGAATCACTAGTTGGGGTATTCACAATCAACTCATACTGTAAACGAGATACATGTAGTCCTAAACGTCTAACACAATCAAGAGAAACAAAAGAATGAGTGGCACCACAATCAAATAGTACAAATAAAGGAGTATCACTTATGAGACACGTACCTTGGATCAAGTTGTCTTTCTCAGACGCTCCTGCACCACTAAGGGCAAAGACTCTTCCATTGGATTTAGGTCTGCTGGCTTGGTTACTCTGGTTTCCAGGCTGTGGAGTCTTCCTTGGGTAAGGGCATGTGGTGCTAATGTGGCCTTGTTGTTGACAATTAAAACAAGTAATTCCAGCATCTCTACATTCATATGTCATGTGACCCTGCTTTCCACACCTGCTACATCGGATAGGAGTAGCTAGGTAACCATTATTACTGTTGTTGTTGCGTGAGACTTGACTCATGTTGTTACTATTTCCTCTACTAACTCCTCGTTCATTGGGGTTTCTCTACCACTCCCATAACTATAACTGTTCCCATTTCCTTTTTCTGTTACCACTACTAGCTCCTTTTCCAGCTGAAAAACTGTGTTGTTGATAATTCAAACGCCTTCCAGATCTACTAGGAGGGAAGGAGTAAGGTTTTCCTCTATTATGATGCATAGGCCTCTTGTCCTTCATGATTCCAGTGTTTCGGTAATGTGCCTTTTCAGCACAGCTATCCTCATCATAAATCCTACTCTTATTCACTAGGGTAGGAAAGTTGCCGGATCTCTTGCATTCCAACCTGTTTCTTGATCTCTGGCCTGAGTCCCATTTCAAACTTGATACACTTAGACTTTTCTCCTGCTTCTCCAACATAGAGTGGATAGTACCTGGATAATTCTTCGAACTTAGCAGCATACTCGGCTACTGACATATTCCCCTGTTCCAATTTAACAAATTCCATCTCCTTTCTATTACGGATATCTTCAGGGAAATACTTAATTAGAAACATATTCTTGAATATAGCCCAAGTAATTGCAGTCCCTGCATTCTCTAAACGTTGGCGTGCATTATCCCACCAATGTTCAGCTTCTTCCGTCAACATAAAGGTACCAAGATGCACTTTCTGACCTTCGGGACATGCCACTCCTCTGAAAATTTTCTCCACTTCTTGCAACCACCTTTGAGCTCCATCAGGATTATAGTGACCTTCAAAGGATGGGGGGTTAGCCTTGTGGAATCGATCCATCACCGTGAATTCATTTATTTGCACATTTCCTTGGCCACCCCCGTAGCTAGTAGCTTGAGCAACAGCTTGAGCAGCAATCTGTGCAGCTTGGGTAGCAGCTTGCGCAGAGGCTTGTGCAGTAGCTTGAGATTCAGCCAAAGCTTGGAGAGCCTGCACTGTAACTCCTGCCATGGACTCTAGAGCCTCAGCAATCGCAGCATCATTCCTTCCACCAGCCATCACTACTACATCAATCAGATAAGCCAATCGAATATAGTGAGACATTTAGGGAAGTGAGGAACTAACTTAGCTCTACAATACTAACACAATAATGACCATAACCACAAAATACATAACAGAGTACACAAGGAAACATAGCGAACACATAACACATTTACGGTCTGATTGGACAGACCAGCTCTGATACCACTAATGTGACAACCTAAAACCCAAAATATTTTTTTTTATTTTAGATAAAGAGTATCACATAATCATAAGCATGTCACATAAATCCAAAATTTCATCAAACATAATGGATTTGAAATCATAGTATCAAACAACAGAATCTTTTTGAAGTACACATACTCATGTTTTAAATTCAGTGCAAATATAGTCCCAACCCGATGTCACTATCAGAGCGGGAATTCAAAATAAAATACTCAAAATAATTACATCAACACAATGCATAATAATGAAGGTCTCCAAGGCATGGTGGCTTCCGCCTCTCCTGATGGTATTAGTCATCACACTGCAACTTACAACTCGTATGCGGTCCGTCGCAAACGCCAAACACAAACAACGAGGGGTGAGTATCGAAATTATGTAACAGTATAAAATACACGAGGAGAACACGCAAACAATCAAATTATCAAAATCTCAAAACAGTCAAGTGTATAATATCAACGACTTATCAAATTCATTCATAATAAGACATCAAAATAATGACATGTTATGCATGTCCTATACTCTATACTTCATCATTTGGTACATTCTACTCTGAAGTACTTGGTTAGGAGGCCTGATACTATGCCACTAACAAGAGTGGACCGGACAATTCATGAATGATCCAAGTCCTCATAGATCCCTCAACTCAACCCGAGACACATATATGCGACAGTCGGGGTACTCTTGTGTTGCACGGTAGTTCCGACCTTAGGGAATAACCCACTAATCCACTTAGGAATTCCCCACTAGGTGTACCCCCAAGGTCTATCAGTCTTACCTTACAGTTCGACTGTAGCCCTCCACGATCAGCTCATTCAGTTGTACTTCCCCGAATCACTAGGTTTGTCAGACCCTCCTATATGATGACAAAACAATCCTAAACTCCAAATCTACAGCCTTATCTCATACTTACTCGATCATCACTACTCACTAAGTTTCAGTTTGACTTCACGATATTCGTCATTATATATCTTTATCAGTCAATCACAATCAAAATCACAATATTTGGTTTACACTACTCACAATACACAATCCAATTTCATCAATCACATAATAAGGAATTCAATCGTGATACATTCTAGTAATATCATAAATCCAATCAAGTAACAAACGTTCAAGTTCATATCATTCATACATTAACAATCAACATAAGATTTTCATAAAATCAGGGCAACAGGCAATCTTAATATAAACAAATTCACGACAATTCTACAAGTTGCTAAATTATATTTTAGTCCTCACTATTACCATTCACATCTTATTAATTAATTATTATCACTCAATAGGGCTCAACTGTACGTAGTAAAGCCCCGAATGAACATTTGGGAATTTCAGCATTCCGTTCATCTCACGTTATTTTATACTCATAAGATCGAACCTCATCCCACCCATATACCTCGGCTGAAGATTCCGTCCAATGAGTCTGATCTGCTAACGAGTCGTTTCTTTATATCGGTCGTCGTCTCTAATAGTCCGCGAGGGAATTATACCACACAACCACAAAATACAAATGAATTACTTACTATAAATAAATGAATAAATAAATTAATAAAATAATAAATAATAACGATAAATAACGAATAAATAAAGAATGAATAATAAATAATAAGTAAATGAATAAATAAAATAAATAATAAATAAACGAATAAGTAAATGAATAAATAATAAAATAATTAAATAAGTAAATGAATAAAGAAAATAATAAATGGATAAGTAAATAAATAAATAAATAAGTAAATACGTTAATAAGTAAATAAATAAATTGAATATATAATAATATAAGTAATGATAAATAATAAATAAGTAACTGAAATAAATAAATGAATAATAAATTAATAAATAATTAAGTAAATGAATAAATAATTAATAAAAATAAATAATAAATAAATAAGTAAACCAATAAATAGATAATAAAATAATAATAAATAAATAGATAATTAAATAATAAATAATAAAATAAATAATAAATAAGTAAGTAGTAGATGAGTAAATAATAATAAAATAAGTAAACAAATAAATAAGTAAATGAATAAATAAATAGATAAATAAATAAATAAAAAATCAGTAATGAATAATTAGTAATGAAAAATATAATAAAATGAATAAGTAAATAAATAAATAAAAAAGTAAATACATTAATAAGTAAATAAATAAATAAAATAAATAAATAAATACGTAACTGAATAAATAACAATAATAAAATAAATAATAAATTAAATAGGTAAGTGAATAAATAAGTAATAAAATAATAATAAATAATAAATCAGTAATGAATAAATAAATAATAAATAATTATAAATACACAAATAAATAAGTAAATAAATAATAAAAATAAATAATCAATAATAAATGAAATAATAAAAATAAAATAAATAAACACAAATTAATAAATAAGTAAATGAATAAATAATAATAATTAAATAGTAAATTAATAAATAAATAACATTATAAGTAAATAATTAATTAAATTAAGTAAAATAAATGAATAAAAATAATAGAAAGTAAATAAATAATGGATAAAAATAATAAAATAAATAATAAATAAATAATGAGTAAGTGAATAAAATAAATAATAAATAAATTATCTAGATAAATAATGGTACAACTAATGGTACAACAAATTCTATTGTTAGAAATACCCTTGATAATCTAAAACTAGTTGGCAGAACTCTCTCTTTCTATATTTGCAAGTGAAGATTTCATGATATACAATAAAAATCCTTCTAACCAAAAGGCAATTCATGATATTCATATAGGGAAATTCATGGTTTCACGATATACATATAGGAATTCAAAAAGGCAATTCAATAAAAATTTCCTAATAACCACATCAATTCATTTCAGATTACACTGCCTGAAGCTCTTATTTATGTTATATGTACTTGCTCTGTATGGATAAAGATCAACCCTCTAAAGCTAATATGTTTATTTGGCTGAATCACAATATTGTAGCTTAATGAATTTGACTTGAACTGATTCCATATTTATTTTTCATGCTACGGTATCTTATTTCGTTAGCGAGTAATAACCATATCAAAAACATTCTCTCCTAATATGATTTTCATTTTATTGAAATTTAAAGAGTTTATATGAGTGATTTAACATCTTCAAACTAAAGAATTTTTTTACATAAATTTAATATTTTAATTAAAATTGAACAACCCATAGTATAATCAAAATAATTTAGTCAAATCATCTATTTTTGGATTAGCTATAAAGGAGGATACTTGTTTAAATGGGTATTAAGAATTCTAATTGTCTGAAGAAGTAAAGGGAGAAGAAGAGGATACCTAATGTGGTTGATCGTGGGAGGCGGTGTTGCTACTTTTGCTTTCCCTAATTTTTTGCTTTCCCGTAACCA
>PGWS01038162.1:0-53033 GCA_002896235.1 Cicer reticulatum | reverse complement strand
ACTAGTGCATTTTAACCTTGTTACATCGTCGATATTAGATCGGTTGTTATACATCCAATGTAATAAGTAAGATGGTGGAAATTGTTATTATGGGTAAAACTTGTTAGACGTCTAATTGAATTATCTAACAACACATTAAAAAATAAAACTACAAAAAAAAAATTAAGAATTGATTATTATAATAAATTTATTAGATCAGTTCTAATTGAAACTGATCTAACATACATATTAAAAATAAAAATAAAAACTGCACACACAAAAGCTTATGATAAATTAAAAAAAAAGACTACACACAAATAAAAGGCAGTGGGTAAATTTGTTATTATTACAAATGTTAGATCTGTTGTTTTAGAAAACCGATCTAACATGCTTTAAAAAAAAAAAATTCCAGAAATTCCCTTTCATTTTTTCTTTAACCCACGCATCCTTAAAAAATTCTCTAAACCCACGCATCTTAAAAAATTCCCTTTCATTTTTCTTCATCCTTCTACACACAAAAAGTCACAAACCCACTAAATCATTCATTCTTCATCATCCTTCTCGTCCTTCTTGCAAATCCAAATCCCGTGCCAAACATCATTTCCATTCTTCTTCATCCTATCTTCATCCTTCTCATCATTCTGCAAATCCACAAACGCGAATCCAAAACCGATCGCGAATCCAAAATCCATTTTTTCATGCCTTCAACATTCGTTTTCATGCAAACCAACCACATTTAATCTTCATCCTGTGAAAACGTTTCAATTCCTTCACATTTAACCTTCATCCTTCTTCAGTGAACAACGTGAATAAGCAGATCTAGCCTTCATCGCCGCGCGAGTTGTCCGCGCACTCACGAATTTCTTTTCACTATCAAGAAGTGTTTTGTGGCTTTCTCTGGTAATATTTCTAATGAATTTTTGTTTGTACTCAACAATCTAAAATTATTCATGTTAATTATTCTTATTTAATTTTAATTGATGTGAAAATGAGTAGTAGTAGTTATCCTAATTTTCAATTATCCTTTAAAACGCATGCTATGTGTTTGTGATATTGTCTCTTTAATAATAAAGTCTAATGCTATAATTTTTAAACACGTTTGTCAATTGAGTTTGGTGATTGTGTTGGTTGTGCTTAATTTGTTCATGCTCTCGATGTCAATTAAAGTTATATATATTCTTTAGTTATCACCTTCTTGGGTGAAATTTTGACAATAACAAATGTGGTTTCACTTAAGAGTCTTGCATAATTGCTGATGGGAAGTGTATGCATTATCCACTCTTTCAAATCATTATTTGGAGAAATGTAAGAATCCATATAAAATGTCTGCTATAAATAATTCAAATGTAATAGTACATTTTAATTTTGGAAGTTATAGTACACTTTGATTGTTTGGTAGCTGAGTAACGACATCTACAGAGCACTGTGATACCAAAGAAATCTGGTTTATATTGCCTCAAAGTGGCTGAATGAAAAGGATTGCCAGAATGAGAAAAATTAAGCAAAACAATATGAATGATTACTAACTGTGTTTCTAGCACAAATGATTAGTGTGTAGGTGTAAGTTGTTTAGTAAATCTAGAGTATCATCGAATTTCAAGGTCACTGCAATTTTCATTTGTCAGATAGTATTTTGAGGACACTGTAGTCATTTGATACAAGCTTTCCTCTTGTATTGAATCCAATCCTTGTTCCAATTGGAGTATCTAATAGCTAAGTAAAAAAGGGGCATTTAAGATCTGTACAAAAAAAGGGGCCACAACATTCCTTCTGTTATAGCTAGCTTTCTAATTTTTCATTTTAGTTTCAATTTTCTACACACATCATTCAAAGACATTATGGTGTCTAAAGTGGAAGAAGCAATGAAGAAACCACAACAGCATAATCAGCAGCAGATACAGAAACAAATTCAATGCCACAAAGAAAAGCTGGAAAGTTCAAAGGAGCAGCTCCAATGTGGGAAGAAGAGGTGTTTCTTTTCTGCCATTCTCTTTCTCTAGCTTGCATAGCTTGTACTCCTTCTTATGTATATAGTCACATAAAATCCAATAATCTATGCCTTAATTAAAACATCTCCTATCTCATCTCATCTTCTGCCTTATTCACATCTCTTATCAATTAGCAAATTAGATAATATAATTCAATTATAGTATCTCTATTTGTTCTTATGCAATACTAATATATAGTATTACATATATATATATATATATATGCCTCTAAACAATATAGTTATCATGTCATTGTTCTTCTAAGTAAGTAATATCATTATATTTAATATTATTTGTGCAATATTCTCTGTTTCAAGTTTCAAGATTATATACTTTTCCCCCATAAATATATAGTTTTGATATTTGAAATAAGGTTTAACTGAGCCTATGTGCTCACTACTTCAAAAATATTCCAAATTGCAATACAATGGAATGAAACATGTTAGCTCTATCACCACAACCAGTACTACAGTATTTTATATGTAATAAAAACATATTGAGATAAATAGCCAAGTTAAGTAAAATAGAATGTGTTTTTCTTTTTTTATATTTATTTTGTCAAACTAGAAAAAGAAATAACTGTCAAAAAATATAAGTATAAATTTTACAAATTTTATATCCATGTATTTATGAAAATGTGAATTAAATGAGTTTGAACCTTTTTATATAGACCCAAAATTTTATCTGCCTTGTTTTTATTCTAAAGAGTTTATATCAATAATGATTAGCTCGCGAAAACAAACTGTGTTTCATTTTCCTTCTTGAATTGGCTGACATTATAATTTTTGATAAGAATAGGAGTAAATAAATAGTAGCTGAACTTTAGGTTTTATTATTTTTTCAATTATTTAACAATGCATTACCTATTAGGCTAACATGCATTACCCTCAAGCTGGATTAAAAAGACAATTACCATATGCACACTATGAAAGCCTTGCATTGTAAAAGAAAATACATAATAGATGTGAGAACAAATAACTAAATTAACTTTTTATGTTTAGGAATATGATTCTTAAAATGTGATTAAAATCATTTTACCATTGTATTTTTTTTCAGAGTAGTTATGAATCGCAGTTGGATGAAATGCTAATCGTTTGAGTGAAGAGTATGAACAAGGGAGTTGAGGAGTTTTTACAATTTGCTATTAAAAAAACTTCCTGAAAGTAAAAGGAAGGTTTTATTGTCCTTGTGTTATTTGTTTGAATGAAATACATTACATTTTGAGGAAATACGAATCATCTTATTTGTTATGGGATTGACATGAACTATATCAGATGGATATGGCATGGAGATTCGTTAAACATGTCAAATACCTCAGAAAGAGAGGATGTTAATGTCGATATGAACGATCAACTAGAGGACATGATACGTGATGTTGGACAAGAGTCCTTTAATCGTGCACATGTATATGATAATTTGTGCAGTGACAAAGAAGAGCCTTTGTATCCGGGATGCACTAACTTCACACGGTTGTCTGCGGTATTTGAGATTGTTCAACTTGAAGGCGAGAAATGGCTGGACAGATAAAAGCTTCACTGAATTACTTGAATTGTTGAAAGAAATGCTCCCAGAAGGTAACACATTGCCGAATCGTAACTATGAGGCAAAGAAGTTATTGTGTCCAATGGGCATGGAGTATAGGAAAATACATGCATGCCCTAATGACTGTTTATATTGTATAGAAATGAGTTGAAAGAGTGACTAAGTGTCTTAGGTGTGGACTATCACGCTACAAAATGAAGGATGGTGATTCCATTTATGACGAAAGCTCAAAGAGACCTCCTGCGAAGGTGTTATGGTATCTTCCAATAGTTCCAAGGTTCAAACGTTTGTTTGCTAATACAAATGATGCAAAGAGTGTAAGATGGCATGCCGATGAGAGGAAGTGTGATGGACAACTTCGTCACCCACTGATTCTTTGCAATGGAAGAAAATTGATGATTTGTACCGGAGTTCGGAAGTGAGCCAAGGAACCTTAGGCTTGGACTTGCTACAGATGGAATGAATCCATATGGAAACTTAAGTAGTAACCATAGTTCATGCCAGTTCTACTAGTTATCTACAACCTACCTCCTTGGATTTGCATGAAGCGTAAATACATCATGTTATCTATGATGATTTTCAGGTCCAAAACAACCTGGAAATGACATAGATGTTTATCTAAGTCCATTGATTGAAGATTTGAGAATGCTTTGGGAAGGTGTTGATGTGTTTGATGGGGTATTCTCGTGATATTTTAAGATGCGTGCAATGCTATTTTGCACCATCAATGACTTTCCTGCATATGGAAACTTGTGTGGCTATAGTGTTAAGGGACACAAAGCATGTCCTATATGTGAAGAAGGAACATGCTACCAACAATTGAAACATGGAAGAAAAGCTGTTTATGTTGGGCATCGAAATTTCTCAAGTCTAATCATCCATACGTAAGTTGAGAAAAGCGTTTAATGGACACCAAGAGCATGAAATTTCTCAAAAAGCCTTAACTGGGAGGAAGTTTATCAACGGGTTAAGGATATAAATGTTATCTTTGGAAAGAACCAAAACAGACATCTGAGAAAAAATATATGGAAGAAGAAGTCTGTGTTCTTTGATCTTCCTTATTGGTCTAGTCTAGATGTAAGACATTGTCTTGATGTGATGCATGTAGAGAAAAATGTGTGTGATAGTGTAATTGGAACACTTCTCAACATTCCGGGGAAACAAAGGATGGCTTAAATTCTCGTCTAGATATGGTTGATATGGGTATACGACAACAAATAGCTCCACAATCAACAGGTAAACGAACATATTTGCCTCCTGCTTGTCATACATTGTCAAAAAAGGAGAAGAGATGCTTTTTGTGAGTGTTTAAGGGGAATAAAAGTGCACATGGATACTCCTCAAATGTCAAGAGTCTTGTGTCAATGAAAGATTTGAAATTAGTTGGCTTAAAGTCTCACGATTGCCACATTTTGATGCAACAACTACTACCAGTGGCTTTACGTGGCATATTGCCTAAAAAAGTAAGAGAGGTCTTAACTAGATTTGTGTTTATTCTTCAACGCTATTTGTAGCAAAGTCATTGATCCTCAAAAATTAAATGAGTTGGAAATGAAGCTGTTATTATCTTGTGCCAACTAGAGATGTATTTTCCTCCTTCTTTTTTTGACATCATGGTTCATTTTAACTTGTTCATTTAGTTAGGGAGATTAAATTATGTGGTCCTGTTTATTTGAGGTGGATGTATTCATTCGAGCGTTACATGAAGATTCTTTAAAAGGATATGTGAAGAATCCACACCGTCCTGAAGCATCTATTGTTGAAAGGTACATAGCAGAAGAGGCTATTGAGTTTTGTTCTGACTATATGTCAAAAGCAGAAGCCATAGGAATTCCTAGATCTCGTCATGAGGAACATGTGTGGGTTAATGGTATACGAGGCTTAAAACTTAAGAGCATGGGACGAGAGGAAGTACTTCAAGCACATTTGTATATATTGAATAACACTGATGAGGTTCAACCTTACCTTTCTACTCATAAAAGCATTGTGAAGGAAAATTATCCTAGAATGAATGAAAAATGGTTGCTGAATGAGCATAACAAGACTTTCTTAAAGTGGTTTAAAGAAACATTTTAACCAACAATACAACTTCTGATACACTAAAATGGCTAGCAAATGGGCCTCACTTTGATGTCATAACTTGGACTGGCTACGATATCAATAATTTTACATTCTACACAAAAAGTCAAGATGACAGTAGTACCATGCAAAATAGTGGGGTTATGGTCGTAGCTGAGTCATGCATTTCTCTAGTTCAAAAGATAAAAACCCTGTTACAGCATCCATACCTTACTTTGGGACCATTGAAGAAATTTGGGATGTCGATTTCATTAAATTAAAGTGCTATTTTTAAATGTAAATGGATTGACATCAATAATGGTGTTAAAATTGATGAATTTGGTTTTACATTGGTGGACTTGAAAGGTAGCGTATAAAGATGAGCCTTTTATTATGCAATCCCAAGCAAAACAAGTGTTTTATGTTAGTGATCCTTCTAACAAAAATGGTCAGTGGTTCTCCAAGGTAAAGTTTCAATGGACCAAATGAAAGTCTAGATTCAACGCTAGATGTTTTGAGACTCCTCATTCTCACAACGAATACTTACTTTCGTTGAAGAAACTATAGTGGACGATGAGTAATGCCACTCGTGATGATCCTATCAAGAAGGCATATGGGAGAATATTCAACATAAGACTCGTAAGAAATAAAACTTGGAATTAGGAGTGTGTTAAGGGTTTTTGTATAATGAGATTGTGGCATAGAACGGTTTCTTTGATGAAAATCGTACTCTATAAATTATGGTATTTATGAAATGCTGAATTTAAAGTTTTGTTTTGTTAGGCCTTATTTTAAAAATGCAATTTACGATAACTCTCCATTTTTGCAACATTTTAATGTAAAAGAAAATGAAATAATAACAATTAAGTTGATACATAATTTCTGATTGACACTTGTTCGGCATGTGGTGGTGGTCTACCTGCAACTGTGTGAAAACTCAGTCTAGACATAAAATAGTTAAGAGTAAGAAAAATAAGAGATTATTTTGATAAAGGCATGATGTGCTCTTTAGTTTATATAGGAATTTAGAGGCTCCTATCACGATCTTATGTCTTAGGTCACTTATCATTCGGTCCTAAAAGGAACTTTTTAGCTTTTATAATTTCTGTATTTGAGAATTCAGGATTTATGTTTGACCAAAAAGAAAAAGCCTCCAAGTTGTGTCAGTTATTGGTAGGCTCCTACATGCTTTCTTGCATTACGAGTCAGTAATATCTTTACCCAATATATGATATGATTGCCTATTATTATTTTTCTCCATTATTTTTGAAATATTATTGACCATTATTTATTCTTTTTAAAAAGGACACATGAATATTCGTCAGCTCATTCGCAAAGTGGTGGAGGGTACTCAATCTACACAAAGAAATGGTAGGCGTGGTACACGTATGGCAAAGTTGAAACGTAAGTATCCCGTGATAGGTAAGAAGTTATCATTGATTTAGATCCATTGACTGGATTACCTTCGGGGATAAATAGGAAAAACTTAAGGGTCATGTTGCTTCCCTTGCTCGAAGCTTTGTCAGTATTTTGGTGGATAATTGGGATGGCGTAGATAGCGACTTGAAAATCAGATATGGGAACTATTAAGGTACTTGTAGTTTTGTGAATATTTTAGTATATATATGATTTCGTAATATATTTTAATGCCATATCACTACTCTCCTCCATTGGTTTGTAATGTAGGTGAGATGGGATGTTCCTGATTCCTGATTTTTTGAAAAAAGAAATGGATTTCATATGCTGGTGAACGTTGGAGGGCATTTAATAACTAGTTTAGCATCTAGATATTTAAATGGTGGGAGTTTGAGTCACAAGTCTCCTCTGAGGCATATACTTATCTTGATAAGGACATATGGAAGGGCGTTTGTTCAGAAGCGGCAGGATCCTCTCTTTTTGGTTAGCTAGATTTATAATTTAATTTCTTTTAATAATTAATTTCTTCTAGTATTACATTTAATTGGTACATTATTATAATAGGAGAAACGAAAGAAGGCAACAAGTGATTTCACAAATCTCATAATAATAACCCTCACGCTAATGTCTCGTGGGGGATATGAGTTGCTTACTGAAGATTGATCAATGAAAAAATAAAGCAAAGACAAGAATCATCTGGAAAATTCACTACTTGCACCTCCATCTCCACCATCACGCCATGAAAAATGGAAGAGAGCCCGACAAAAGCCGATCGGAGATTACTCATCAGAAGATCTCGTGTCATTGCAGAAAAATTGTAAGTAATGTGTAATCAATTATTAATTTAAACTAATAGTCATTGGTGATTTGTTCTGCAAATGATTGGTTTTGGAATTTAAGTGTGAGTAATAATTCTACATTGATTAGATATGATCTAAATGAATGATATATATTGATTAGATAACTTAATTGTGTTTATATTGAATCCAAGGTAACACAAGTAGTCAAGTGATCAATGGTGGTGGTTTCATAAACTACCCTGGTTGAAATGGTTCAGATGTTGTTATTTCTCTACTCCATAGTCATAAGGTGTTGCAAACTGACCCTCATCCGTGGTAATTGGAAACATCATATGTTAATTTTGATTTGCTGCATTTAGAAAAAATATGCCAACAGGTGGTTTATATATTCTTTTAGGATGATTAATATAAAATAATTTGATTTGCTGAATCCGTTGTTGTTCTTGTTTGTTGTACTCGTTAGTCCTATGTTATATGATAAGAAAGCCATACATTATATTGGTAGACAGATATCAAAGGAGTAATCCAAAGTAAGAATCACAGGTAAAATGTAGATTTCATCATACAGCATAACATCCAAAATTTAAATTTTATGGGATTTCTTTTTTAAGATTAAAAAAATTTACTAGATAACTTACTGGGTAAAATTTTAATTTCCACCTTGTTAATTTTTAGTTTTTTAACTGTGAATCATAAAATTATAATATTCTTTTATATCTTATAAATATTTTCATTCCATTAAGCCTAACTTCAAAATATGTCTTTTATATTAATCATTTAAAAAACATAATTAAATCTTATAAATTATATATTCTTTATATTCTCTGTAGGATTATTGGTTGAACAAACGTCTCAAGGAACCTTTGTTCCACATGGACGTACAGATATCTTGACAGCGGCCATTGGGAAACCTGAGCACCTGGTCGTGTTTCGTGCTATTGGTCGAGGTGTGGGGATTCGACAATACTTTGGATCATGTTCTCATTATGCCTCTACCCCACCAGCTTTCAGTAGCCACCAAATAGAGGAGCTTACTAACGTGATAAAAATAAAGTGTTGTTGGAGCTATCACAACAAAACCCAAATTTGTTTATGAAGAGAAGTTGTTCTGTTGAACTACCTATACCAGAGGATGAGGACGATGATATTCCAGAACAGTGTAAATTGTATGTTGATAACAATGATTTTGTAGTAGCATATGCTGATGCGACAAGTTGGGGCCCACCTTACACAGTCAGTTGTTAGATAATGATATGGTTAGGGTGTTGGTTACCAAGGTTTTAGATGCAAATGCTCAAGTACCTATACCCACGATGAGGTGACAACAGTTGGTCATGCTTCAAATAACTTTCATTCAATGGCCAAAAAGACTTTTGGCGGGTTGTTCTGATAAGGTATTCATTACTTATGCCTTTTCTATTTAACACTTGAAATATTTTAAATGACTAATAATTTATCTTTAATTATTTAGGAGGTTGACATATTTATGAAAGTTGACGTTCCACTCAAAAAATCTGAATCTCAACTAGATTGTATTCAACAATTGTTGTTAAAGTCGATGAGCATATCATTGTCTATAGAGCTAAAATTGGAACATGAGACAAGTGAAGTGTTTGTTCTTGGACAAAGCGATATAGTGGAGTTGATGTATGGGTAATCGAGAGTTGTGCATCACTATTATACAAATATGGTTGACGTAAGTACATTTAATTTGTAAAATTAGTAAAAAAATTAGTTTCATTTATAACAAATACTTATTTTTATTTATTTATTTTAATATCGTAGATATATGCATCGCCTTTGTATTGACTTGGGCAAGAGTGGCGTGTATGGATTCATTGATCCGTGTTTCATTCAGAGTGAATATGATTCTACTGGGGCTCAAAAGTACATACAAAATAAGTTGCAGCAAGAGGAAAAAGAGTGTTATCTATTACCTTATCTCAACAAAGTAAGTAAAATTTTATTATAATTTATCCATTACAAGTTTATAACATAAATGTACTTAACATTTTTACCTTTTTGCACAATGTAGTTGTCATTGGCAATTGCTCGTTATTTGTCCTAAGAAGAATACTATAGTCTTCCTATGTTCGTTGGGACAGAAACCAAATAAAAATATCACGCACATCGTCGATTTGTAAGTGTTTGTTACTCAATAAAAACTTGACATTCAGTATTAATAGTCATGAATGCTAACCAATGTAAATCACATGCCACATGTAAACTACTAGGAAATTTTGAACTCAGCTTCAATGTATAGCTCAGTAGTATTTATAGCATATCCAATGATCACTGCTAATCAAGGAGGATCCACGATTGTGGTTTCAGAGATTGCCTCCAGTACAAGAGTATGTATGAAATCATGTTTACTATTGCGTATGAATGGGTTTAAGATCAGACATTTCTAAGTACAAAATTTCAGTCGAAAAAGGTATCACAAAGAAATATCAATCAAGTTTCCTATTTTACTGAAGTTGAAATTCAGAAAACATGTGAGGTAGGCTTTTATAATTAATAAGTCTTGGATTGTACCTTTCAGGTAATGTTTTAACACGACTGTTGTTAAGCTTTGTTCATGTCCAATGACTCATTACTATTTGCTTTGGAGAATATAGTATGCATGCATTGATTGTTAAATTAAGATTATTGCAAGTTTGTTCATATTCATATAGAATTAAGAAGAGATCCATGAAAAGAAGATGAAGCTAACTTAATTAGTTTATTCAGATAGCATAATGCTTTTAATGTCAAACTTTGGGAGCTTCGAATTGATTGATTGTTAAATTAAGATTATTGCAAGTTTGTTCATATTCAAATAGCATAATTATTTTATTTTTGTAGAGCTTTGGGTGAATATATATAAGTCGCGAAGATTAAGAAAGAACAAGCCCACATGGAGCATCCCATTGTAAGTTGTTTAGATTATATATATAGAATTTCAATTATAATTTATATGTTTTTATCTATATAATATTTACTCATTATAATTTACATATAATATTCAATTTTAGTGTCAAAGACAACCTAAAAGTTATGAGTGTGGTTACTACATTATGATACATATGTTGAACATTGTATCTAGTGGTCTTGTTGATTCATGGATGCGGGTATGTGATAGATTTTTTTCAAAGTTAGTATTAATTAACTACTAATGATTTTTATGGTCACATGATTTAGATAACTTTGTTATTTCAATGTTTATAATTCAGATATTTGGAGAATCAAAACCATTCGAAGATGAAGAAATGTGAATGTCCGACAACGTTGTGCAAACTTGATTCTTGAACTAATAGAAAATGCTTGAAGCACTTGTATCATTTTAGTATCTTTAGACTGTTAATAGAAGATAATGTTTTTTTTAACTAGTGAATATTATGTAGCTTTAAATTTGATAATTTAGATTTTGTAAAAAAATTATGACTCATTGTCATTGATTCTTAAATGTAAAGCTTCGTATGAAGTTTGTGTTTTATGGTTGAATGAGAAATTCTAGTTAATAATGTAATATGTGAAATTATGAGGATGCATATGTAAAGGGTGAAATTATAAAGAACAAAAAAATTAAAAATTTAATTATTTAAATCGATTGGCTCATCGATAAAATAAACAATTTTGAATATGACTTGTAATATTTGGTTCAAATTTAACCGATGTAATTAGATTAATTTTGAATTTGACTTGTTATATTGGTTCAAATTTAACCGATCTAATAAATCATTTTTTGAATTTTGACTTGTTATATTGGTTCAAATTTAACCGATCTAATAAATCATTTTTGAATTTGACTTATTATATTGGTTCAAATTTAACCGATCTAATAAATCATTTTTGAATGTGACTTGTTACATCTATTATTTTAGCTGATTTAATAATAACTATTTATTACAACGCTTGATGTTAGATTGGATAAGGAACCGATCTAACAAGTACATAGGAACCCGATCTAAACAAGGTTTAATTGCACTAGTGCACACGTATTTCACTTCACTCTATTTTTAAAAAAAAAATTGCCTTTGAGAAATTGGTTTGTGCACATTGATTTCTTCACTCTATTAAAAAAATGTCTTTTGAGAAGTCGGTTCTAGGAATCCAACTTCTCACCTTTAAAAAATTAAATTTTCTAAACAATAGTATATTAAAATATTATAAATTTATCTAAAAAAAGGGAGTTGTTAAAATAATATAACACATTATTTGTTTTGACACATGTACTCAACCACATTTTTTCTTTAAATTAATGTATTTTATATTTTATTAGTATTTTGTTTTTTAAAAATATTTTAATGTTTTTAAATTATTAAATAAACAATTGTTCAATTGTTAAAAGGAGAAAGAGAAAAAATTTAATACCTGTACATGGTTGCAATCCTCGAGATGCGACCTCGTACTATATCAAATATTTTTTATTTCAATTGGTCGCACGACGGGGCAACTCTTGAAGGGGAAAAAAATATAGTATTTTGGTAAAAAAATTTCGTAGTAGGGTATTTTGATTACTTTTAACAAAAGAGGGGTGTTATAATAAATTATCCTTGGAAATGATGATGATATTAACAAGAGGTAGCTGGTGTGAATTAAAAAAAAAAAACAAGAAAGTCCCACATATGAGATATGACATACACTAGTAGTTTTTATAATGTAGAGGTATGACAATTGGAGTGTATGCCAAGGGGTATTCAATTTTGTGAAGAGGTGAGAACGCATGCAAAAGATGTCTGGCTTGGCCGGGCTTGGGCTAAGTAGTGTGTATTATTTTTTAGTGACCAGAAAATAAAATAAAAATTTTTTATTTAATTTTTTAATAATAAATGCGTGCACTTTTATCTTACTGATACATTGAATATGTATTTGCCCTCCACCGAGTCAACTTTCAACATCTAATCCAGTCTTCTTTTATGATTTTGCGCATCAGATTGCCTGGTCAAACCCTAGCTATTTTTCACGTTTTTGTGGGCTCTCGCATCAGTTCATTGCCCGATCAAAAACCTAGAAAAATTCATAGTGTTTATGTGGATCTGGTGTGATAGGTCGCACTTTTTTGTCTCATCCAGTTGCAGATTTCATCTATAAATAATGGGCTTTGCTCAGTTGGAAAGACACATCAACAGTTCTCCAAAATCTGAGACTTTTCTCTACATCTCCCTTTCTTTTTTCTCTTCCCTTTATTTCAAGTGGTCATAGTACTATATTACGAGTGACAACTATTTGACTGTCATATTGATGGTATAATTCTAGAATAGTTTTCTACAGTGCAATAGAACTTCGATATAGTGTGTTGTTTTCTCCTGGCGACTTTCATGGTTGATAGTATATCTTGCACAATTTAAATAGTGCCATAAAACGTCTTAAAGAGAGTGACAAAGTCTGCGACTCAACCCATAATATTTTCGATGGTATTAGATTAATTTTTAAACAGTTTTCCGATAACTCAAAAATAACATAACTAATGCTCTTTTAAGTAAAGCGGGATATATATCTACATGTATAAGCATGGTTACAAGTTATTTACAGTGTCTCAATCTACCAAGTATGTGTAAATTCTAAAATATTGCAATGTATTTGTAATTGGTATTTTGTTTTTATATTATTTTACTGTAAGTTTAAATTGATGATTTTCTTATATATATTTATTTGTGTATTTGAGTTAATTTGGTTGTTTTAACTAAAATGATAAATGGATTTTTAAAATTTTTATGGTAATTTTGTATCGTAATTGAATAATTTAATTCTTTTAATTAAATTAAATTATATAAAAAAATTAATATCTGAGTCCATAAATTATTTAAGACGGTTCTGTGTATGTTTTGGATTTTTTATAAAATATTGTATCTCATACACGTATCAATATCAATAACCAATATTCAGTACTAATACATACTCATAATTATACATCAATAAGTTTAAATTTTATATCAAAGTTATTAAAATATTTTCAATATCTTTTTTTTTGATGAATCTTCGTTGAATTTAAGTTATGTAGATAGTTTGATTCATTAAATATGCATTTGATCCTGACACACACTTTAAGTTGTTATATAACCACACGAGTGAAGTTTAGTCTAATAGTAATGAAATACACCCTCTTTCATAAAATAATTGAGTGATTTGATCATTTTATTTATGTTAAGAGAAATATATAAATAAAATATAATGTTATTCTTATCAAAATTATCATTGTTATATATTGGTGCATTATAAGGGTCTATTTGGTAAAACTAAACTATAAACTAGCTGATAGTTGAATAGTTAGCAGATGACTGGAAAATCTAGCTTAAAGCTTATAACTGATAAGTTATAGCCGAAAAGCTAACGGATGAACAAAAAGTTTTGATAATTTAGTTGTTTGTAATTGTAAAATTATTATAAAAGTACATAATTATTTAATTTAAAAATATTATGTAAATGTATAAATTTTATTTTTAATAAGCATAAAAACATTATTTTCGAAAAATAAATTGTATCTAATGTTTTTCATATGCAAGGTCAGTTCATTCCTAACATGAGAAACAGTTTTTACCTGTAATATTTAGTGAGCCATTTTACAATTGTAAAATTATAATGACATTGTTTTCCTTTTAGCTTACTTCATTCTATTTAGTTTTAATTTGACTTGCCTCCGTCCCTGGCATATGATATACAATCACATTATTGTTTTGTTTTAAGATTACCATATTTTGTTACATAGTGTTATTTTATATAACTGAACATGACCAACCTTCTTTGATAAAATCCTTTGAGAAATCTATTTACTCAAAAAGAAGAAGAATAAAAATTTAACATCTTTGGTATTAGTCACTAAACAGATAAGAAAAGATAATGAGTGAAGGAGTATTAAAGAAGAGTCAAACGATAAAGTGGGTGAGTGAGTAGATAGTGAGATAGTTGTTTTGTTTTACATAAGGATAAAATAATATAAAATTAAAATATTAAGACTACAAATGACAGAAAATATAAAAGTTATAAAGTCATACGCTAGCTAAAAAATTATAAGTTAATGTAAAAAAACTTGTTAATTAATCACATCTAATTTGATCAAACAAGCTTATATACTAATTCAATAAGCTATAAGCTAGCATATTGGTGTTAAAAAAAATAGACACTAAATGTCATAAATGCATTATAAAAGTCTTGGAAACGATTTAATTAGTATTAATTAGATGATACAATTAAAAATAAGTGCATCGAAATGGAAATGGTCATTTATTTTAAGATAATTTACTTTTATAAATGAGCAAATTATTTTGAAATAGGTAAAATAGTAAATTTAAATTATCTTTAGGGTTAATATGTGTAGTGGGTCTTCTTTTATATTAAATGATTAACAAATGACAGCTAAAAGAGAAGATAAGATGCATATTGTGAAATTTTTTACATTGACAATAACTTATAACTCACGAACCTAACAAACAATTGCCTCATTACAATTATTGAAAATTGTAAAACATGGTGCAGAAGAGTGAATGATTGTAGTTGCATATAGACTTCAAATAATTTTTACATCTTGGTTAATCTTCTATTTTTATTTATCTAAATTAAATAAATAAATTTTATACAAGTTTTTTTTTTATTTCGTATTTTTTATAATTTTTTAACACACGATAAATCAGGAAGCATAAATTTTCAAAAATATTGTCAACTTAGAATTTAAAGATAAAATTTTTTACCTCATTTTTAATAGAGTTGAGCATATGTTGGGTATGGGTGAAATTGAACTCAAACTTGTAAAGTCCATCTAAATCGGAGTCTTTAATTTATAAGTCTAATTGTGACGAATTTTTGCATGGTTTCAGGAGAATTTGTAGATTATGGGTTAGTTTGACGGATCAAACGTTATAAATCGAAGTCGGAAGTGTTTTAATTTTTCCTTTCATTATTAGAGGTAAGGCGTGACGAAATTGCAAAGCACGAAAGGATTTAGTTTTGACAATACATTTGCAGGAAAGGATAAACTTTATAAAAATGTGAGCGTTGAGATTTACTATATTTTAATGTTAATTTAATGTTTTTGCTTTTGAGCCTATCCGGATTTGATCGGATTTTTTATTTTTTGTACAAAATCATAAATATCACAAAAAAATTCACATATAATTATACAATCACGATTTTAAAGTTAGATATAATATATAATATGATAATATATATATTTTTCAATTTAATAAAAACTTAAGAATATTAGTACTATACTTTTTTTATATATAAATTAGTGAACCATTCGGTTGGAGTTGAAAATGAGTTGAGTTGAATTGAACTTATGTTCAATTTTGATTTGACTCGATAAGAATGGGTTCAATTCAAAACTCGACTCGAGTTCATCACGACTTATTTTTCCATTCACACTTGATTCGATTTATATTCCCTAACAACTCAGTTTCGGTTCGATAGCTTGAATCAAATGAAGCAAAATTCAACAAACAAATTAAAGGAGCAAAAATTCTATATAGGAGAAAAGTAGAGTCTAGGAAAATATATTTTTCAATGTGAAACATATATATTGAAGTTGGAGAGAGTTCATTGAGTGTGAGGTTTTTAAGTGTTAAAAATAATTGAATAATCAACTTTGAGCAATAATGTAACACTCAAAATAATTTTATTTACCTTCATGGTGTAAATAAGAATAGTATATTTTATTTCTAACTTTAAATGAGACACAAGTTTTACCTCAAAACAATATTTATAACTCAAAATATTATCACAAAGAAGTAGTTGCTTTGAGCAATAAATGCAATATCTCACCTTAGACTTGATGACAATATTTTTGTACAATATTAGATATTGAATTTAGTTTTCCAATAAACAATAGAGTTGTATATCTTATTAGTAATTAACTTTCAAATGATATAAATAACTTCTTAATATTAGGTTTTTAAATTTTTTTTTTGTTTCAAAATGAAAATTAACAATTTGTTCACATCATTTTCAAGCACTTTAATACTTACACAAAAATTAATTTTTTAACAATTCCCAAGTGAAATATTTCATACTAAAAAAATATAATTATATAAATTTGATAATATATATATATATATTTAATATAGCTCACTATGTACATGAGTTGATTTTAAGCTATGTATAGTTCGATTTGTTTTCAATCATGAATCAACTCAATATATATTAATTTGTTATTGACCACCATTTAGTGATTTTTATTACCATTAATTCATTACTTTTCGGTTTTTTTTCATTCAATTATATACATTTTATTAATGTTTTTATCACCATTAATTCATTTCTTTTCGATTTCTTTTCATTTATTTATTTAATTTTCTTTTATATTTTAGAAATGAGTGAAACATCTGAACATAAATCAAAGGCAAACAAAGGCAACTAGGAACCAAAGGCAATAAGAAACCAAAGACAACCAAAATTAGAGACAATTAGGAACCATAACCACCCATGATTGTGATAAGGACCTCAAGAGCATGAAGATGGTTTTAATAAATTAGGATGAATATTATTTATTTTAATTTGGTTTGTAATAATTCTTAGTTTTCCTTTGATTTAGAATTATAATAGTTTTATTATAGATTTAGTTTATGTTATGTGTAAGTGAAAATACTTTTCTTCCTAACATTAAGTTTATTTTAGAAAAAAATAAGATGTAAGTTCAATATGGGCCTAGAGAATGGTGTCATTTATGATCCATTTAGGTTTAGAGATAGAATTAGTATAAATAAGCATTTTTTAACCTCATTGAAGGGGATTTTGAACATTATTTTTGTGAGGCTTTTGCTCTTTGAGTTCCTTAAAGAATTCACTTTGAACTTATCAATGTTGTTAATCCTTGTGGCGTTCTTTTTGCCTTATCAATCCCTAGATTGTGGCGCCATTTTGTTCTTGGTTCGTTTACTGAAGAATAATTTTGAGTTTCCTATACATCAAATCCTAATGCACAAATTCTACCATGTGGTCATATCTCGAGTTCTACATACTTGTTTTCAATGATTCAAAAGCCTAACTTGTGTTAGAACGTCATTTTTCACTTCATTTTAGAATCGTCCGATTATGAGTTTAGTAGTTTCGGTGATCACGTTCTCCAACAAAACGTGATTTTGGCTCCAATCTATAAGTTTCCAACCTAGAACGATCCTTAAAGTGATTAATGACAAACATGATCATATCATTTGGTACCAGAGATTGTCTCTAGGTTTGGAATTGAATAAAATTATGTTTATGATTTTTTTTCCTGTGAAACATAAATTGCTAGTTGTGTTGCTCTTTTTCGAATTGTTGTTCTTAGTTATTTTGTGTGTTGCTGCTACTTGAAAGAAAAAAGCAAAATTCAAAAAAAAAAAAAAAGGTAGTTGTATTGTTTTTAAAATAGTGCAAACTACCTGCTTGACAAAATTCCTAAGAGTATTCTTCAATCACATGTTACGTTTCTTTCTTCTAACCAATTTTGGCTCCAATCTGTTCTTGCTGATTCAATTAAGAACTTGTAAAGAGCAATTGAGTGGGAAAAGGCAAGAGAGGTACATTATAGAAAAAAAAACCTAAATTGAGTGAAATACGAGTGACAAATTCAAGAGTGTAAACACGTGAGCTTTGTGGTGAGAGGTCTTTTTCTTTCACTTTTGTTTGTTTGTTATTTAAAATATGGCAGAAAAAGGTGGTGATGAGGATAAAAAAAAAAAAAAAAGAGAAGTATATCATATCATTAATCTATTCGAGATTTTGTATTGGATCCAAAGTATGTGAAATATATGAACAAAAATGGATATGCAAAACATGCCAGAAGAGGAAATCAAAGAAAAGAAAGAAGAAGAGGAAAAACATTTTAGAGACAAAGGGCAAGAAATTGACTCGAACTATTTGTTTAACTTTGATAACTCTCTATTGCAAGTGCTTGAAGAAGTGTCTCTAAAGGAGGAATGTTATCAATATATTGACATTGAAAGCAAAGAGAAAGATGATAAAATTGAAAGTCTATTTAAACAAGAGAGTGAAGTGAACGAAACAATGTTAGTGCTTGAAGGTGATTATTCAAAGGTTCCTCAAAAAAAATGTTGCCCAGGAAACTATTGAGTCACCAATTTTTTGTGATAAAGAGTATGTCCATGAGAATCAACATGCTTGAAACCTTTGCAAATACATTGTAACATATTGTTTGCAACAAATTTCAACAAAAAGAAGGTGTATTTAGTCATGAATATCAACTTCAAAAAGGTATAACTTTATCGGCATCTTTAGAATTTCCTACCTTTATTATAAATGTGATAAGATGTTAATTGTTAAAGATGGAAATGTGTTTCACCGACTTATCACATTTGGTGACTTTTCCAATTTCCCATTTGACCCCGGTGGATATGATGAGCTTGTGGTTTGTTGTGATTATTTCTTCATGTACGATATAATGGAGCTAAAATTCATCGTCGAATTTTCTCAAGAAAGAGATAATGATAAGGAATTGTAATAGTTGTATTATAGATTTAGTTTATGTTATGTGTAAGTGAAGATACTTTACTTCCTTAAAAAAAAATAAGATGTAAGTTCAATATGGGCCTAGTGAATTGTGTCATTTATGACCCATGCCATAGGTTCTTGTTTTAGACCATACATAGATTTCCTAAGTTTAAAAATATGATTTCGAAATTCAAAAGTTTCAAAATATGGGGGTTATTTAACATAGACTTCTTCACTTATATAACCATTTAGAAAAACACTTTTAAGATCCATTTGAAATAATGTAATGTTATTATTTGCAGCAAAAGAAAGAAGTATACGAATAGCTTCTTAACCTGCCCACTAGAGCAAATGTCTTAGTGTAATCAATGTTGTATTGCTGACTATAGCCTTGGTGACAAGTCTTGCCTTGTTTCTGACCACTTCACCTTTTTCATTTAGCTTGTTTCTGAACACCCACTTGATTCCAATAATGTTCATATTTGGTCTTGGTACTAGATCCCAAACATCATTCCTATTAAATTGATTTAAATCTTATTGCATTGCAAGAATTTCGTCCATCATTTGTCAATGCGTCATCAACAGTGGTGGGCTTAATCAATGAGAGTGAGCCAAACAAAGTGGTATCTTTTAATGATGATCTGATCCTCAAAGGATCACTTGCACTTCCAATGAGATGATATGACTTATACTTCCATCTAGATCTTCCTTCTGACTTATATTAACTGTTTCTAACTTGATCAGATTCATCCTCTACAGATTTGTCATCTTCTGAATTGCTTGTATATGCTTCTTCTGGTTTCGGTAAACTTGCATTATCCTCAACTTGCTTTGACATTTTAAGGTCAAGTTTTTTGTCATATAATATAATATAAATATGATAATTGAAGAATAAAATAAATACAACCAAAACATCAGTTTTGTTTATGGCGGTTTCTAGTTGTTTCTAAAAATCAAACTTGTATGCTATTTATACTAAAGTGTTCAAATTATATGGATCTCCTTATTCCTCTAAATTTTTGAGAACCTGCAATATACTTATCTAGCTTGGATTTTTAAGATCAAGCTTCTTGTTATCACAATAAATATAATATCAGACAATAATTAAATTTAAAGAAAGATATAACCTACATTTTTACAGTTTTAGTTTCACTCTAAAAACCCTCTTATTTCTTTTTTTCTGGTTTTCAGATTCTGAATTTGCATATTCTATGATTAGAGGGTCTGAATGAATGAATTTGAATTCCCATCCAGATTTGTAGTCTTGATGAATCTGATTGGAGTGTTCGATGAAGTCTCATGATTGTTGATTTGACACTTTTATTTATGCTAATGTATTAGGTTCTTCAGGTAATTTTGGAACTGATGGAAATTCTGATTCTATTGGTAGTTCCAATTTTATTGATATGTTTGATTTCTCTGCTAGTTTTGATTTTGTTGATATGTGTGTGATTACTCTGCCAATTTTGATTCTTTTGATACTCAAGATTTTGATATTTCTGGTTCATCAAATGGTTATGGTTATGATAGGTATTTCTCTTACCAGTCATTCTTCCACCAAAGTTAGTTGGCTTCTGTTTGGTAGGTCTTGGGATGTATACCTTTTTTCCCTTTATATATTGCAAGCATCCATCGGCCAGACACCTTGATTGGTGTTTCAATTGGGTTGCTTAGAACATCTGCAACATAAACAATTTTATCCTTTGGTATTCATATTTGGTTGGGTCCTGGTTTGTTAGATGTCAAAGGTTTCTTGTCTTTCCATGTGGTTAGCATAGGACAAGATATTTTAGTGTGAGATTTCATATAAAAATAGTACATAAATAATCAGAGGGACAAACTTAGGTTCAATTACTTTTTCTTGAAATCATATTCCTCTTTTACCATCACTACAAACACCATAAATCATAGATGCATACTTGCTTCTTTCCATACCATTATCAAAAAAAATCTTGAAATATTTCTTCATGCTTATTAGAGTTACATGTGGTATTTTCAATTGATGTTGAACTATAATTACTTTTTAGAGTTAGATTTTCAGCCTTAGTTTCAGTAATATTAGTTTTCAGATTTGCATTTTCTGTTTTAAGATTAGTAGTAATATCAGTTTTCAGAGTTGTATTTTTCTGTTTTAAATTCAACAATTTGATTTTTTAAAACATTAACTTTTTCAGTTAGGTTTGTATTTTCTTTCCTAAGTGTTTTTTTCAAATTTAAAAGCAATTTGTGATTCACATTTAAAAAATCATTTATAGCAATAATTAAATCAAATCGAGTAAAGTCAGAAAATACCTCAATTTCTTCATCTACTAATTCACTGAATCCAAACCTGTTGAACTCTTGGATGTTTCCTCAAACACTATAAATTGCTCCGCCTTGAGACTGAACTCTAATACCAATTGAAGGTGCAAACACGAGAAGGGGGTTGAATTGTGTTTGACAAATTTAATAACTTTTTGCTAATTTGATGAAGGCTTGTTGGTTTTTATGAATTACTTGGATAAGAAGCAATCAGATTCAGAGGTAGCAAACAATGAAAACATAAATAATTTGATAAATAAATTTATCCTGGTTTACCACTAACTTGGCTACATCCAGTTCTCTCATTCATAAGACTTTAATCCACTAATTCAAAATACATTGAATTAAAAAACACACGACCCCCAAGTCAGTGTTCGCAAACAGTCTGACAACCCCAAACTTATGAGGAACTAACCTCTTTGACCCTATAAACCAAGTCTTCTCGAAACAACCTAACAACCTCAGATTGAAGAACGAACTAACCACCTTGACCCTATAAGCCAAGTCTTCTCTTAACAACCTGACAACCCCAGATTGAAGAAAAAACTAAACCACTATCAGGTTGGATACAAAAGATTGGAACTTGAAATGTTTGCTTCTAACAAAGCTGATAATAATAATAATAACTTTCACACTCTAAGAAAAGAATACGTAGAAAATATTTCTAACTTGAACAAGTATTTCTCTTTTTGACCTCTAAGATGAATTTGAAATATTGAGCTTGTGAGTTCTAACTTCAATGATTTTCTTCTACAACCTTGAGTATCTATTTATTATTAAAATTGGATCTTCAATTTAGTTCTTGTTTAATTATGAATTGTTATTTGTTTAGATTCAATTTGTAAATTCTTTAGATTGATTATGTTCCTATTTTGTTTAGATTGAGTTTGTAAATTTTTCAGATTGATTATGTTCGTATTTTATTCAGATTGCATTTGTAAATTCTTCAAATTGATTATGATCATATTTTGTTGTAGATAAATCTTGATCAAATTTTGGCCATATCTTCTTTTCAACTTTGGTCAAAGATTTTCTCCAATTATAAATATGAATCAAATCTTATTTTAGATTTTCTTCAAAAACATGAATCTTCTTTCATACTCTTTGAAGTCAAATATATTGTTCTCATAAAATACTTTTGTTATCATCAAAATTCTAAGTATAAAATCAACTTGGTTCTAACAATAGACACATTAAAGAGGTCAAACACTACTTCTTCTTTTCTATTTATTTTCTTCCATAAATTCATAAATATCAAAATTCCAAAACTAGAAAATCAACAAATTCAGAAAATGCATCACTCAAATCACGTATTTTCCTAAATTTATAATTCATAATTTGTTAGTCTGGGAAATAGATGTCGGTAATCAATTCATAAAGAGTAAAACAAGTAACATAAAAGATTCCACGTTGTTCCACCGAAAGTTTGTGGAGAAGGTGTTGGTCCTCTGAAGCGGGTGGGCAAAGTAAACCAATAGACATAAATGTAAACTAGACAAATTCTTGTAAAATTAGTGTTTTGATCTTGGGTTCTATAAAGAGGGATCGGGCAAAGTAAACCAATTAACATATATTAGTATCACAAAATATAAGTCCCAACATATGATTCTAAAATTTCTTGTGTTTTGCCTCAACCAATGAATTTGTTAAATTATACCATATTGTTTAAATTTCTTTAATCATTTCAAACAAGATCAAACAATTTGATTTCATCTGTGTTAATTCCTTCCTTCACATCAATTTTACTATTGAGATGTTGATGTCGTCTCTACTCTCATCTCTCAAATTTACCTCCATGATGCAAAATTAATCTAATTTCTTCAACTATCCTAAGAACGCATCAACATAAAATTCATCATAAGAATCCATCAACACTAAATACAAACACTATACGTCTAATGCATAAAAATACATTTCATCAACTAGAGAATTAAAAGTTAAAAAACTCTTAAAGATTCATTAACAAAAAAATGATTTTATAGAATATAAAACTTCAAAATCATCACCAAAATCATTTGGCTGGTGCAATTTTTGGGTTTGTTGATTTTATTGATTAGGAATTTAAAGATTTATGAATTTGGAGAAAATAAATAAAGAGAAGTAGTATTTACCATCAAAATACTCCCTATGACATTACTTTCATGTTTATGGATTATTTCATCATGTACGATATAATGGAGCTTAAATTTGTGGTTGAATTTCTTCAAGAAAGAGAGAATGATAATGACCTCAAGAGCATGAAGATAATCCATATTTTAATAAATTAAGATGAATATTATTTATTTTAATTTGGTTTGTAATAATGCTTAGTTAGCTTTGATTTGGACTTGTAATAGTTTTATTATAGATTTAGTTTATGATATGTGTAAGTGAAGGTACTTTACTTCCTTACATTAAGTTTATTTTAGAAAAAAATAAGATGCAAGTTCCATATGGGCTTAGAGAATGGTGCCATTTATGACCCATGTCATAGGTGCTTGTTTTGGACTATACATAGATTTCCTATGTTTAAAAAATAAGATTTTGAAATTCAAAACTTTCAAAGTCTGGGGGTTGTTTAACAAAAACTTCTATACTTATATAACCATTAAAAAAAACACTTTTAAGATCCATTTGAAAAAATGTAATGTTATTATTTGCAGCAAAAGAAAGTAGTATACGAATAGCTTCTAACCTGTCCGCTAGAGCAAATGTCTCAGTGTAATGAATGTCTTCTTGCTGGCGTTATAGCCTTGTGCGACAAGTCTTGCCTTGTTTCTGACCACTTCACCTTTTTCATTTAGCTTATTTATGAAAATCCACTTTCTTCCAATAATGTTCCTCTTTGGTCTTGGTACTAGATCACAAACATCATTTCTATTAAATTCAATTAACTCTTCTTGATCAAGAATCCGTCCATCATTTGTCAATACTTCATCGACAGTAATAGGCTTAATTGATGAGTGTGAGCCGAACAAAGTGGTAGACTTAATTTTATTTTTCACCAGTTTCAAATTTCAACTCTACTAACTTTTCTCCATTTTATTTAAATTTAATAACTATTCGCTCTTTATATTTCAAGGACAAGATATTTCACATTATTTGCTCATATTTATTGTTTCCACATGAGAAGATCCCTAACTCTTTCTTATGTGTTTGTCTACTAAACCGATCAATGGAAAGTGTGGTTCCCTCTCCCCTAATTTTCTTTCACTTGTCTCTTTCTTTCCTAATTCATGTATTCCAACAAATACACCGAAAATGTGGATTAAAAAAAAATTGATTTTTAAGATTCATTTATAATTTAAGTGACTCTTATTTTTTACTTAATATTTATCTATTATATATTAATGGATGAGTTTAATGTTTCATATTTTGTTATGGGGATATATTTATAAAAATATTCAAATAATAATGATAATAAATAAATTTATTAATATTGATAATATTTTGGTTTTTCTTCTTTAAAAAAATAAATTCAACTTCTTTTTTATAAAACATAATATAAACCTTTTTCTTGTATATAATTTATAAGTTAAAAAATGTGTTGTCATCGCTTCTTTATTATAAACTCTTTTTTGGTATTTTTTACTACGTTAAAAAATTACATGTTTATTAAAGGTAGGGGATCGAAAGAAACACAATCCCAATCCATAATTCATTGGTGTGAAGTTTTGGTAGCATGACCCTACTGTTGGAACAGATTGTATATATTGAGAGGAATTGAAATTTAGAAGAAAAGAGAAGAAAATAGAGAAAACAGAAAAACGAAAATTGATCTTCTGCTTCTGTATCAGATTGATCTTTACAATCTGCAGATTGATCCAGTTCTGTATTACATTGATCTTGCCTTTTATAGAGGCAGTTTTCTAGTGAATGGATTTCAACAAACTTAACCACCTTCTAACTATATTCTAACTACCTTTTAACCATACTCTAACTACCTAATTACTAACCAATTTGAATTACATCCAACATGCTCCCTAATTCAAAGTGATTCAATTTGATGTTAATCCAAGTTTAATCCTCATCTCTTGGAACTTCACCCTCTTCAAGTTTTTTTGTTAAAATATCAGCCTTTTGATCATTTGTATTGCAGTGTTCCAGTTTTATCCTGCCCTTCATTACTTGATCCCTTAAGAAATGAAATCTTGTTTCTATGTGCTTGCTCCTTCCATGGACACTTGGATGTCTTGCTAGGTCTATGGCTGATTTATTTTCTATCTTCATCTTCACTGCATTATTACTTCTAAGTCCCAATTCTGCCATCCACACAGCTTGGCATGCTCCCATGGATGCAACCACATATTCAGCTTCACAAGTAGATAATGCTACTATGCTTTGCTTCTTTGAACACCATGAGATTGGTGAGTTATTGATTGTAAACACATAGCCTGTGGTACTCTTTCTATCATCCATATCTCCACATCAATCAGCATTAGTGAAACCAATAAATTCAGCTTCCTCTTCATTCAGTTTTATGGAATATAACAGCCCAAGTTCAATGGTCTCCTTTATGTATCTCAAGATCCTTTTTGCTGCCATGTAGTGTGATGTCCTGGGCTTCTCCATGTACCTACTAATCATCCCAACACTATATGAGATATATGGCCTAGTGTTGCACAAGTACCTCAACGATCCTACAATTTGTTTGAAGGTTGTAGGATCAATCAACTCATCATTGCCCTCCAAATCATTGCCCTCTTTGGACAACACCAGCCCTGATTCTGATGGGGTGCTGCTTCCATTGCAATCTTGCATTTTAAACCTTTTTAATACATCACTTGCATACTTTCTTTGATGCATAAAAATTCAATTTTTTCTGGTTTCAAACTCGATACATAGGAAATATGCAAGCATGCCTAAATCAGTCATCTCAAATTCCTTCTCCATTCTGAATTTGAATTCACTGATTTTCACTTCATCACTGCCAGTTAGCAGTAAATCATCAACACAGAGGCATATCAGTAGTGCAGGTGCTGCTGATCCCTTCTTGACATAAACTCCATGCTCATTCACACACTTTTCAAACTGCTGCTCTATGAGAAATCTGTCAAATCTCTTGTTCCAAGCTCTAGGTGCTTGCTTCAGGCCATATAAGGCTTTCTTCAATTTGTAAACATGATCTTCTTTGCCTGTTTTCACATATCCAGGGGGCTGCGTCACATACACTTCTTCATCTAATGAACCATTGAGGAAGGCTGACTTAACATCCAATTGATGCATAGACCAGCCTTTGTAGCTAGCAATTGAAACTACCATTCTTACTATCTCAATTCTAGCTACTGGAGAAAATACATCATCATAGTCCAGTCCATCTTTTTGCAAAAATCCCTTTGCTACAAGTCTGGCCTTGTATCTAGCAATCTACCCATCAGGTTTCAATTTCAATATATAGACCCATTTCACATCAATTGGCATCTTGTTCATTGGCAGATTCATCAGCTCCCATGTCTCGTTCTTCTCTATGGCTTTGAGCTCATCATCCATTGCTGCTCTCCATCTAGGATCACTCAAGGCTTCTTCATCACTTACTGGTTCTGATTCAGCCAACAAAGCAAAATGTGTTAATTCTCCATCTGCATTGATGGCTGAGTCAGATGTCACTTCATATGGTTGCAATCTGACTGAAGGCTGCCTAGCTCTTTCAGATCTTCTCATAGGCTCAAAAACTTGTTGACTTGTTGTTGTAACACCCCAAATTTTATAATAAACTATTTTTATTAATTAAATAGAATTTTAAATAATTAATTTGATGACTAATATTATTTTAGAATATATGTTGATAAATTTCGTGGCTAATTTTCGTTATATGAATGCTTTCTATGATGTGTTAGTTTGATACATGTTATATTACATGAGCGATATAAATAATACATATTATATTCTGTTATTTGATATATTAAAAAAAAAGTATTTAGTGTAATATATATTTTAAAGAAAAAGATTTTATGCGATTTTATGTGTATATACATGTATCCAATTAATGTAATATTTTATGTGCGCTTGACTTATGTTAAGTATGCAAATAGTTATATTTCAATTATTTATAACTATTTTCTATTTTTTTTAATTATTGTTTTATAAATAATTATCTTGATATAGAATTGATATTGTGTTTGATTTCGTTTATTTTTAAATACTTGTAATGGTATTTGTGATTTTATATATATTTATTATGATTTAGTAATTAATATAAAATATTGATGTTATATTTTATTTATTTTTATAATATTTTGACCATTTTCTAAATATGATGGTATTATTATAATGTGAGTATTTTGAGAAATAAGTATATATTGTAGAGATTATTTTGAATGCGAGAGTTTTGATTATTAGTAATATATTTTTTTTTATATTGATTATTTTAATTACTCTAATTTATAAAATATTAGTAATGTTTGGAAAACTAAATGGTGTTTGGAGGAATATTAAAAAGGAGATTAAAATAATTATTAGTTTTATTTTAACAAAATAAAATAATAATAGTAAAATATAAATAAAGAGACAAATGGGTTTGACTCTATGAACCCTAATTGTTAATAAAATAAAAACAACAAAAGAAGGGAAGGGAGTTGGAAGGGCAGCTGTAAAGCAAAGAGGAAACACAACAATAACCCTATCGTTTGACACCGGTGATGTTCCAGAAAACTTTCTCCATTTTCGCCCAAATTTGAGTATGTTATTTCATTCATTTAACTCATCAATTAAACATAATTTTTCAGATTTTTAACAACTCCAATTTCTCTCTAAAATGCTCGACTTCACCGTTTGTAGAATTCGTTATTTTGCATCGTTCTCCTTCACCGTAAGTCCGATTTGAGTGAAACCAACGCCAAAACGACCGTGTGAAAAGTGGCTATATTATCCACTGATTGGTTTTCTGATTTATGGTAATTTTATTTGGCCGATTTTCAAATTTAGTTTTTAGAATATCTCATAATTTATTTTTGACGTTTACCCATAAACTGTCGAGTTAGATCGATTGAAGGAAAAAGAGTCAAAGAGCAAAGACTGTTTGGGCGTCGAATCACATTCATAGGTGAAAGCGTCGAAATAAGGTAAGGGGTGAGAGAGCGTTTGAATTCATGAGTATAATATATTGTGAGATGAACGGGAAAACCGTATTTCCCAACGATTCATCCGGGGCTAGCTACGTACGGCAGTAGCCGTTTGAGTGATTAATTAATTAATATGCAAATACGAAAATTGTGAGATTAAAATATGAAATATAAATATTTATAAGGTGTTGATTGATTTAATTTCGTTAAATGTGTGATATTTTATATTATTGTGATATTTAACATTATTGTGATATTTGATATTATTGTGATATTAAAAATTATTGTGATATTTGATGTTATTGTGATATTTGAAATCATTGTGATATTTGATTTCAAATGAATTTTGTGCGTATTTTTGATTAAATGGGTTTATGTGAATGCAGTGTATAATGTAAGTTTATTTGATGATGATGTGTGATTTAAGATATAAATCTGTGATAAGTTTATGTGATAAGTTTATGTGATAAGTTTATGTGATGATAATGATGATGTTTGTTTGATGATAGTGATTCTATAAAATTGTGATGAGTTTATGTGATGATATATGATTAATGATAGTGATATTGTGATGAGAATATTGAATTAACTCCATAGTTGATGAATAATGGCGATTTCAATTTGTGTTTGAGATGACGGTTTTAAATGGAGTATCATATACCAACGAGGGGAGAAAATAAATATTGTGAATTTGTGAAGTGGAGATTATTTTATCATCATATAGGTAGGGCCTGACAAGCCTAGTGATTCCGGGGAAGTACAACTGAATGAGCCTGATCGTGGCGGTCTGCTGTCAAGCATTAATGCAAGATTGTTAGACCTTGGAGGTATTCAGGTGGGGAATTCCTTGGTGACCTGGAGGTAGCACTCCAAATGTCGGGAGCTACCACGCAACTCACGTTTACCTCGACTGTCACGTATATGTGTCTCGGGTTGAGTTGAGGGGATCTATGAGGACATGGCCAATTTGAATTGTCCGTCCATCGGGATGGTGGCATAGTACCAAGCCTCCTAACCAAGTACTTCAGAGTTAGAATGGTACCACATTGTGAAGTAGAGTCTAAGCTCATGCATAGCATTGCATTTCCTTGTGATTGTTTTGTTGTGATTGATGTGTTTCAAAAGGTAATAATAATTAGATGATTTGATGCATATTATAATGAGATGATTATTTTACTTGAGTGACTTTGATGTTATAGTATGATATTATTTAATTAAATATTTTGATATATCGTAAAGTGATTATGATGCAGTTATATTATGATTGTTTACGTGTTCTTCTTACTCATATTATACTATTAACATGATTTCAAAACTCACCTCATTCGTTGTTTGTGTTTGACTGGCTGGGCCCTGCGTTTGCAAAATCGCAGTTATTACAGGTTAATGAGTCTTGAAGTTCAAGTTTGGGAGGAACCCCGATCTGATAGGTGATACCGGGAAGAAGGGTTTTTTATTTTTATTTTTGGGAAACGTGATATCCTAAATTAAATATAAAGTTTTTATTTTCTCGAAAATATATTTTTATTTATCCGCTGCAAATGTCATAAGAATATGATATAAGTTATTATATAAATTATTTTGGGATTTAGGTGTCACATTAGTGGTATCAGAGCAGGTCTGTTCAATCAGGCCGAGTGGGTCGAATGTTGATTATGTGTTACGAATGTCAGTCGTGTGAATTGTGTTTTCTTGTGTAATAATTATTTTCTCTATGATTGTTTTCCCGTTATATAATTGTGTTAATGATTATATGCTATACATATTTTCGAGATTACTAATTAACTGTTTATTAATTGCTTACTCTGATTGTGTTATGGATCATAAATTCCTAGTTAAGTGAGTAAATAACCATAAAATTAATTGTTAAGATTTGTGTTAATTTTAATTGTTGACAAGATTATGTTAGTTACTTGTTGCTTATTGCTTGCCTACCTAACTATGATTTTTGCACTCTTGTTTTATATGAATAGTTGGAAATAATTTTGATTGACCAGCTATATGTTTCAAGTTATTAATCTCATTCACGTAATCTTAGTTATCAAATGTCATACCTCACTATTTTGTTTTAAAGTTCGACTTTAACCCTTAACCAATTTAAAATATTTAGTTTTGATATGTATTTGTTTAAAGTGTTTGATCTAATAACTAATTGATTGAAACATTAATTTCCGTATGGATTGTATGTTTAAAACTTCGAGTATTGACTTTTACTAGATACAAATTATTATTATTATTTTTGAAACTCAATTTAGAGAAAAAAGGATGTTTCGTTCTAAACTTTGAGTTAGATAGGAAATATGTCTCTTACGTTTAAAGTTTTAATTTTGACTATAAATTTATTATTTTTATTTTATGTTGGTTTGTGTTAAAAAAAAATTTGATTTTAAATTGTGAATGTTAACTTTAAATCACTTGAAAGTGTTGATGGTTGTATCTAGATGAGTAGAGTTTTGATATTGGTTTTGAAAACAATTTAGAATGTTCGTCATGATTTAAATAGTATGATATTCATATTATTAGCAATATTAATTCTTGAATATTAGAGGTTGGTAGAACTTACAATTTTTTTAAAAAAATGACATTTTGAAGGAGTTAAAGTTTATTTATTTTGTATGATGAAACTAACTTTTGTTTGAATTACTCTTGATTATTTTAAAGAAAAAGAAATTAAATTGAGTTGAGTTTTTGTTGATTTATAAAATAACAATAATTCTATGCTAATGATTTTATTTAATGTTTAAAACACCTTAAAATTTACATTATGTTTTACTTTGTCTTGTTTTTAAGAAAATTGAAAAGAGTTGTTGTTATCCGGGTTTAGGGGGCTAGTGTGAATATTGAATTATGAGGGTATTGGGATATTTATTTGAAATGATTGATTTTTTTTTTTTTTAATGATATTATGAACTCATTAGAGTTTGACTCGATGTTAGAGTTTTAGAGTTTAAGAACTCTCCAGTGATTTACAATAGTACTAACGATAAAATGTATTTTAATTGAGAAAGAGAAGTAAAAAGAATGGAAAAAAAAAAACAAAGTTTTTTAAACATTTTCCAAACAGTGAAATTCTTTTTGAAAAGTTATCTAAATTTTGGATTCTATATAATTGATGTATTTTACAAGTAGATTTTTTTTTATATGAATTAACATAACAAAATGGTACGCATTAGATTTGTATGTGTAGAGTGCATCATGTAGATTGATATATGTAGAGTGCATCATGTAAATTGGTATGCGTATAGAAACTAAAATTTATTTTATCAATTTTGTTTTATTAATTATAAAATTGCAATTTTTATTTGAAACTCAACTTTTAAGATTAGAACAAAAACCCCAAAATCTTTAAAATTGATGGTGTGTTATGTTTTGGGACCAATTTTGTGGCTTGATAAAAACTGATGAATGTATCTATAAGCAGGTTAAGTAGTTAGTGTGAGAGGAGGCTACTATTTTGTAGATTTAAGAATTAGTGTAATTCATTATCATTATCATATGTCTTATGTTTTGTGTCATGTGAACTACTTTAATGTGTATAGATATACATTTTTTTTTGTAAGTTTGATAAAATAAGAAAATAAATTGGAACTATTTTGGAAGTGTTAATTAATTGTAAATTTCCTATCTATCTATATATAGTTTACATTTTATTTCAAAAAATAAGTTGAAAATAATAATTTTTACAGTGATGAACTATTTAAAAATGTGTTTTGATGATTAAAATATGAATAAATTTTCAGAAATCTTATAGATTTTAAAATTATTCGTGATTTATTTTATTTGTATTGTATTTAGAAATGTGATTTATCTTAGTTGTTCTTATTTAGACTTGAATAATTGAAAAATAATTTAAAGAAAAATTTGGAATTCTCAATTAATTATTTTTGGGTGCTAAACGGTTAGTAATATTTTTTTAATAATAATTTAAGTCTAGAAATTAATTTTTAGAATGATGTGTAACCTTGAAAGTGGTTTTTGCACTAGTGATTCAATTTGGTTTGGTAATGTACTATATCTTCTAGTAAATAATTATTTATCTTATCTTCTACTTGGAAAATCTATATATGCTTTCCATTTGTTGTAACTTTTAAGTGATGGTTAACTCAAAAGAAAATTTAATCGTGATGAATTTGGAGCAATTAGACCTCTATGAGAATATGTTTCATATTTTGAATCATCGTATGAGTTATGAGATGAACATAAAATCTTGATGCTAATTTTTGGATTAGTTATTTGAATGTGTATATGATTATGTAAATATTAAATTGTTCGTGTTTCAAGTGTTCTAATTGTTGGGAATTGGTGTATAGAGTTAGAGTAGTCAAGAGCATCTAAAAGTGAAATAGTTCTATATTTCTTCAATCGGATTATTGATTATATATTGATACTAGTGTCATTTCCTTGTTGTTGTAACTAGTTGTAAATTATCAATAAATTATTGTCAATGTGTAATTAAGTGAATTTTTAACTTGAAGTAAGGAGTAGGAGTTGTGGCGCCGCCTTCACACTCCTGAACCACGTTAAAGATACTTTTAATTATCCATATTTGGAATTTGAATGATTGCAGTTATAGTTCTTTAAGTAGTTGACTACATGAGTAGAAGGGACTAGCTACCCCGATGACTCATCGTCAATAAAAGAGACAACGATAACTCATTATTTTGTTAGAAGTGCCTTTTAATTTTATTTTTTAAATAGTTAAAAAACATATTCATTGCTTCACCGTAAGTCCGATTTGAGTGAAACCAACGCCAAAACGACCGTGTGAAAAGTGGCTATATTATCCACTGATTGGATTTCTGATTTATGGTAATTTTATTTGGCCGATTTTCAAATTTAGTTTTTAGAATATCTCCTCATAATTTATTTTTTGATGTTTACCCATAAACTGTCGAGTTAGATCGATTGAAGGAAAAAGAGTCAAAGAGCAAAGACTGTTTGGGGCGTCGAATCACATTCATAGGTGAAAGCGTCGAAATAAGGTAAGGGTGAGAGAGCGTTTGAATTCATGAGTATAATATATTGTGAGATCAACGGGAAAACCGTATTTCCAACGATTCATCCGGGGCTAGCTACGTACGGCAGTAGCCCTTTGAGTGATTAATTAATTAATCTGCTAATACGAAAATTGTGAGATTAAATGTGAAATAGAAAATATTTATAAGGTGTTGATTGATTTAATTTCGTTAAATGTGTGATATTTTATATTATTGTGATATTTAACATTATTGTGATATTTGATATTATTGTGATATTAAAAATTATTGTGATATTTGATGTTATTGTGATATTTGACATCATTGTGATATTTGATTTCAAATGAATTTTGTGCATATTTTTGATTAAATGAGTTTATGTGAATGCATTGTATAATGTAAGTTTATTTGATGATGATGTGTGGATTTATGATATAAATCTGTGATAAGTTTATGTGATAAGTTTATGTGATGATAATAATGATGTTTGATTGATGATAGTGATTCTATAAAATTGTGATGAGTTTATGTGATGATATATGATTAATGATAGTGATATTGTGATGAGAATATTGAATTAACTCCATAGTTGATGAAATAATGGCGATTTCAATTTGTGTTTGAGATGACGGTTTTAATGGAGTATCATATACCAACGAGGGGAGAAAATAAATATTGTGAATTTTGTGAAGTGGAGATTATTTTTGTCATCATATAGGTAGGGCCTGACAAGCCTAGTGATTCCGGGAAGTACAACTGAATGAGCCTGATCGTGGCGGTCTGCTGTCGAGCCTTAATGCAAGATTGTTAGACCTTGGAGGTATTCGGGTGGGGAATTCCTAGGTGACTTGAAGGTAGCACTCCAAATGTCGGGAGCTACCACGCAACACACGTTTACCTCAACTGTCACGTATATGTGTCTCGGGTTGAGTTGAGGGATCTATGAGGACAGGGCCAATTTGAATTATCCGTCCATCGGGATGGTGGCATAGTATCAAGCCTCCTAACCAAGTACTTCAGAGTTAGAATGGTACCACATTGTGAAGTAGAGTCTAAGCTCATGCATAGCATTGCATTTCCTTGTGATTGTTTTGTTGTGATTGATGTGTTTCAAAGGTAATAATAATTAGATGATTTGATGCATATTATAATGAGATGATTATTTTACTTGAGTGACTTTGATGTTATAGTATGATATTATTTAATTAAATATTTTGATATATCGTAAAGTGATTATGATGCGGTTCTATTATGATTGTTTACGTGTTCTTCTTACTCATATTATACTATTAACATGATTTCAAAACTCACCTCATTCGTTGTTTGTGTTTGACTGGATGGGCCATGCGTTTGCAAAATCGCAGTTATTACAGGTTAATGAGTCTTGAAGTTCAAGTTTGGGAGGAACCCGCTCTGATAGGTGATACCGGGAAGAAGGGTTTTTATTTTTATTTTTGGGAAACGTGATATCCTAAATTAAATATAAAGTTTTTATTTCTCGAAAATATATTTTTATTTATCCGCTGCAATGTCATAAGAATCAATATAAGTTATTATATAATATTTTTGGGATTTAGGGTGTCATAGTTGTTCCTACAGGTTGGCCTTCATCAAGCCCCACTGTTTCTGTACTGCTGTTTTGACTGATGGAACTAACTGATATGTCTGGGCTGGTTGGGCTGCTTTAGCTGGCTTCAATTATTTTCCATTCCCATCCTTTTGATTCATCCATTATATGTCCCTGCTTATTACCAACTTGTTCTTGTCTGGATCATACAACCTGTAAGCTCCAATGGCATCATATCCCATCAGCACCATCTGTTCTGCTCTATCATAAAGTTTTTTCCTGTTTTGAACTTGCACATGCCTGATGCATAGAGAACCAAACACCCTTAGATGATTCACAATTGGCTTTCTTCCAGTCCAAGCTTCTTCAGGTGTCCTTGTGCCCAATCTCTTGGTTGGACACCTATTCAAAATATACACTGCAGTTGACACTACTTCCCCCAGAATTTATGAGGCACTTTCTTCCCTTTTAACATACTCCTAGCCATGTTCACTATAGTTCTGTTTCTCCTTTCAGCCGTGCCATTATGTTGGGGAGTGTATGGTGCAGTTACTTCATGCAATATCCCTTCTTTTTCACAAAAATTATGGAATTCACGAGAGTTGTATTCTCCTCCTCCATCTGTTCTGATGATTTTCATATTAAAGCCACTTTGTTTTTCAGCCATTATCTTGAATTTTTTAATTATTTCAAGTACTTCATTCTTTCTCTTGATTAGATATACCCAAATTTTCCTTGTAAAATCATCAATGAATGACGCAAAGTAACGATTACCTCCTATTGACACTTCTTCAAAAGGACCACACACATCAGAGTAGATTATCTCCATCATTCTTGAAGATCAAGTTGGTACTTCAGCTTTGAATGAGTTTCTGTGTTGCTTGGCCTGACAACATTCTTCACACAGCTCCTTTGGGATTTTAATTTTTGGAATTCCTTGCACCATTTTCTTGTTATGCAACATTTGAAGGCTTCTGAAATTTAAATGTCCAAACCTCTTATGCCACAACCAATCTTCATTCATAACTTCAACAGGTAGACATTTGCTCTCATTGATCTGGATATCAATCTTGAAGGTTCTATTTTTAGATAGTGGTACCTTCAAGATCAATCTTCTTGAATCATCAAACAATCTCATTTCACCCTGCTCCATCTTCACAGAATACCCCTTTTCAAGCAGCTGTCCAAGACTTAACAGATTATTCTTTCATGTTTGGCACATACAACACATCACATATGAATGATTGTTTGCCATCTCTTCTTTGAATCAATACCTTTCCTATTCCTTCTGCCATTACAGAACTGTTATCTGCAAATCTGATCTCCCTTTTCACCTTATCATCAATGCTTACAAACCACTCTTTATGACCAGTCATATGATTTGAACAACCCGTGTCAAGGTACCACTGCTCCGGACAGTCATCATCTGTTTTTTGTTGTAGCCATCAACAATACCTCATCTGAGTCTGAATCCTCAGCTGCCATTTGTGCTTTGTCATCTTTCTCTTTGAACCTTCTTGGATCTACATTCATTTGCAAAATGTCCCCATTTTTTACAATTGTAGCATTGGATTTCTTTCTTGTTGAATTTTTTCTTACCACTTTGATTGGTTTTCTTGCTAACTTGGGCCTGCAAGGCCTGTACTTGAGGTGTTGAGGTTGCTGCACACCTTTCTCTTACTCTCAGTTCATGAACTTCAAGAGAGCCTTGTAACTCCTCCATCTTCATCTTATCAAGATCCTTTGATTCTTCAATTGCCACCACTATGTGATTGTACCTTTGTGTTAATGTTCTAAGGATCTTTTCAATAATCACCACTTCAGTTAATGATTCACCATTTGTCCTCATCTGATTAACAACAACCTGCACGCGGTTGAAGTAATCTGCCATAACTTCATCTTCTTGCATCTGCAATAATTCATATTGCCTTCTTAACATTTTGGAGCTTCACTTTCTTGGTTTTTTCATCACCTGTGTAATACTTCACCAAGATATCCCATGCCTCTTTTGATGTAGATACCTTTGAGATCCTTTCAAAATTGTTTGAATCCACACTTTGCTGGATGTAAAACAATGCCTTGCAATCTTTGAAAGTTGTTTGTTGTCTTTCTGTTGGATTTGCACCAAGTTGTTCATAGCCATCTTGAACAATCTCAAACACTTCTTGAGCTCCCAACAACGATCTCATTGATGCAGACCACCTCTCCCAGTTCTTCCCATCCAGAATTGGCAAGTTCGATGGAAAACCTCCACCATTCATGTCTTCTTTCACTCACACTTTTGTGTTTCCCAATTTTGATTTCCCCTCACACTTGCACTCGTGTTTCCCAAGGTTTAGAACCCAAGCTCTTGATACCAATTGTGGGAACAGATTGTATATTTGAGAGGAATTGAAATTGAGAAGAAAATAGAGAAAACAGAAAAACGAAGATTGATCTTCTGCTTTTGTATCAGATTGATCTTTACAATCTGCAGATTGATCCAGTTCTGTATTACATTGATCTTGCCTTTTTATAGAGGCAGTTTTCTAGTGAATAGATTTCAACAAACTTAACCACCTTCTAACTATATTCTAACTACCTTTTAACCATACTCTAACTACCTAATTACTAACCTATTTGATATTACATCCAACACCTACTGGTCTACATATTTTCAAGCTTCCATTTCTGACGGATCTTTCTTTTCCTATTTTCCTTTTGCATCCCTAGTGTATATTTGTTTATCATCATTGTAGGAAATCCTTACCCCCTAAATAATTTAGCACAAGTCAAATAGTTTGGCCATTATCTTTGTTGCTAGCTAGTAACTAGGAGGCGTGCACAAGTCAAATATTGATAGGCTTTTTATTCTCACACACTTTTTGTTTCAGACAAGTTTTATAAAATTCTTAAATATAATTTAATTCATCTATAATGAATTTATAATATAAATGAAAATTATATTAAAAAAATATATTTAAACAAAAAAAATTATTCAAACACATCGACCTTTAATACTATTTTTGACTAAATCCTTGACATTAAAGGTTTAAAATTATGGGTTATAAAATAAAATCTAGAAAAATGGCTTACGATTCCCATTTAAACCATTTTTGATTACAAAAAGAATTGCATTTACATTGATTGGAGACTAATAAATAAGGTTAAATTTTTACTTATATATTTGTTTATGAATGAAAAGCATTTAAATTTAAATTTTTAGAGTAATATAATTTAGAATCTGTTTCACAATAAAAAAAAATCTACAATATCCATATTCATTAATTGAGTAAAGTTATATTGTTAACACAATTATTTTGAGCAAAATTATTCATCCATCACACACATTTTATTAAAATAATTTAACAACGCCACTTCACAACGTAATAATATACTAATCTTCAATTATTAACAAAAATATTTACACAATCGCACATCTAAATAAAATTTGTTTAAACATATATATTTTTTATTATTTAATTTATTAGAAATAAACATTATTTAATTTGTTTTTGCTCATTTTTTATGTGTATTTAAATATTGTGCGACTAGAAAACACACGTTTCTCCTTATGAAGATGCACACAAACCACAAGAGCGGGCAAATTTGAACTTCTCTCACAAGAGAACATGGTGAATTAGATTCTCAAGATTCACAAATGATGATCTATGTGGTCCTAAAGCAGCAATTTGTGCCAATTTCTTCCATTGCATAGCTTTTTCTTTCATATCTTTACCTTTTTCACCATCCATCAACTCCCTCACAAGTCCCTCTATCTTATCTCCCTTAGCATCTTCAATTTCCAAACCAATCCCCCATTCATTACAACAAAATCGACAATTAGTTTGTTGTTCTGCAAAGAAAGGCCAGCATATCATTGGAACACCCCCGCACACACTTTCCAACGTTGAATTCCAACCATTATGTGTCAAAAAAAACCCCAATTGATGGATGACCCAACACTTCCTCTTGTGGACACCAACTTGACAATAAACCTCTATCTTTTGTCTCTTCGAAAAACTCTAGAGGCAGAACAGCTTTTTCACCAGCTACAAGATCTGGCCTTATGACCAACAAAAATGTTTTCTTGCTATTAGCTAATCCCCAAGCAAACTCAATCATTTGTTCACTTGTCATAACAGTGATGCTTCCAAAATTGACATAAGCAACACTGTTGGGTTCTTTGCTTTCGAGCCATTCCAAACACTTTGTCTCCTCTTAACAAAGATTGGAACCAATTGTGTCCAATTCGTTATCAGTGACATCTTTTAAGAGAAAATTTAAGGGACCAATGGAATAGACTAGAGGTAAGTTATTCGATGAAAAATGCTTCTAGAACGTCGTGCTCTATGGCATCAAACATGTTCAAAATTATTGCAGAAGCTTTTTGAGATCTCTGGCAATATACGGACAAAACATCAAGCATAAGATCATTTGGGTCTGTTGTTCTCATGAAGCTTGGGATATCCTTTAATCGAATTTCTTTATGCCTGGTACCCAATCTATGGTAGTTTCCAAATACTCGTTTGTCATATAACTTGAATCTACGTGTCAAACAATTAATTTGCTTCATTAAACATAAAAAAAAATAATATATTAATTCGGCTCTTCAATTTAACTGATTGGATTTAGGATGCACTTTGAATTGCATCTTGATTAAGTGGCCTTGCAACCACTAAACACCTGAAACTCAATGATTAAAAACTAAAAAAATGTAAAAACATTTAATAGTACTCCTATTTAAAACATATATTCAAATCCTAAATAAGAAAACAATTTTGCTACCTACACCCTATTTTTGCTACTCACACCCCTCAATTTTTTCATAATAACAAAATGTTTAAAATGTCTTTACCTATTAATAACATTTATAACCCGTACTTGAACTGAATTCAACGAACGCGTACCTAAATTCCATTTACGTACGTTTGCATAAACTCAATTTAAGAGAAATATAAAGTGATAAAATCGATAAAATCTTATATAAATTTAAATTATCTCAACAAAATATTAAAATCAATGGACATTATTATCACTTGTAAAAGAAATATCATACGATAATACTTATATTAATTTAATAAATAATCTAATATATAAATATAAATTCAAAAAATATGAATCATAATGTTTAAAATTACAAAAATAAAAAAAGAGATGAATCTTTTATTAAATCACAAAAGAAATATAAATAAATTTATCAAAACAACTAATAATTTCGCTTGGTAATTGCTAGTTGATACAATTTTGAGAGATTTATTGGTAAAAAAATGGGCTAAATACCACCTGTGGTCCCTTCCTTAACTTAATTTCAGCTAACGTTTTAGTCATTTATTTTTTTATTTTTTCTTCCGATTTGGTCCTTTATTTTTAATTTTAAGTGACAATTTGATATTTTATGTTTTAAAATGTCAACAATATTATTCTTATTTTTTGCAAAACTTCAAAAAACTTATAAAAAATTTCAAACAAAACTCATAAAACTAATTATCATCCTCAATATAATGTAATTTCATCAAATTCATAACTTAAATCTTTAAATAGACTCATATTTTTATCTCCAACAACATCAAATAAAGAATGACAAATATGAGTTTTATTTGAAGATTTGAGTTACGAATTGGATTAAATTTATTTTATATTACAAAATATAATTAATTTTATGGATTTTGTTTGAAAATTTTGATGAATTTTTGAATTTTTGTAAAAAAAGGATAGCATTGTTGACGTTTTAAAACATAAAAGATCAAATTGTCACTTAAAATTAAATAAAGGACCAAATCGAGAAAAAAAAATATAAAAGACTAAAACGTTAACTGAAATTAAATTAAGGGATCACAAGTGGTATTTATCCTAAAAAAATGTGTTTGTGAAACTTAATGATATAAATTTTCTTAAAGATGAATCTTCGATACACTTGCTTTGGTGGCACAAGATTGGATGCACAAGATTGGTTAAAAACCCTAATTGGACAAGAATAAGCCTAGGGAAGACGAAAATGATCTAAATGTTAATCCAATGACACAAACACACCTATTGGATGCACAAGATTGGTTAAAAAACCCTAATTGGACAAAAATAAGCCTAAGGAGGACGAAAATGACCTAAATGTTAATCCAATGACACAAATGACTTTATTGGATGCACAAGATTGGTTAAAACCCCTAATTGGACAAGAATAAGCCTATGAAGGACGAAAATGACCTAAATGTTAATTCAATGACACAAATGAACATATTGGATGCACAAGATTAGTTAAAAATCCTAATTGGACAAGAATAAGCCTAAGGAGGACGAAAATGACCTAAATGTTAATCCAATGACACAAACACACCTATTGGATGCACAAGATTGTTTAAAAACCCTAATTGGACAAGAATAAGCCTAGGGAGGACGAAAATGAACCTAAATGTTCATCCAATGACACAAATGAACTTATTGAATGCACAAGATTGGTTAAAAACCCTAATTGGAGAAGAATAAGCCTAGGGAGGACGAAAATTACCTAAATGTAAATTGAATGACACAAATGAACTTATTGGATGCACAAGATTGGTTAAAAACCCTAATTGGATTAGAATAAACCTAGGGAGGACGAAAATAACCTAAATGTTCATCCAATGACACAAACACACCTATTGGATGCACAATATTGTTTAAAAACCCTACATGGACAAGAATAAGCCTAGGAGGACGAAAATGACCTAAATGTTCATCCAATGACACAAACACACCTATTGGATGCACAAGATTGGTTAAAAACCCTAATTAGACAAGAATAAGCCTAAGGAGGACGAAAACGACCTAAATGTTAATCCAATGACACAAATAAACTTATTAGATGCACAAGATTTGTTAAAACCCCTAATTGGACAAGAATAAGCCTAGGGAGGACGAAAAAGATCTAAATGTGAATCCAATGACACAAATGAACTTATTGGATGCACAAGATTGGTTAAAAACCCTAATTGGACTAGAATAAACCTAGGGAGCACGAAAATGACCTAAATGTTCATCCAATGACATAAACACACCTATTGAATGCACAAGATTGTTTAAAAACCCTAATTGGACAAGAATAAGCCTAGGGAGGACGAAATTGACCTAAATGTTCATCCAATGACACAAAGACACCTATTGGATGCACAAGAATGGTTAAAAACCGTAATTGGACAAGAATAAGCCTAAGGAGGACGAAAATGACCTAAATGTTAATCCAATGACACAAATGAACTTATTGGATGCATAAGATTGGTTAAAAACCCTAATTGGACAACAAGAAGTCTAGGAGGACGAAAATGACCTAAATGTTAATTCAATGACACAAATGACCTTATTGGATGCACAAGATTGGTTAAGAACCCTAATCGGACTAGAATAAACTTAGGGAGGATGAAAATCACCTAAATGTGCATCCAATGACACAAACACACCTATTGGATGCACAAGATTGGTTAAAAACCCTAATTGGACAAGAATATGCCTAGGGAGGACGAAAATGACCTAAATGTTCATCCAATGACACAAATGAACTTAATTGATGCACAAGATTGGTTAAATGTAACATCCTAAATCAAATGATTAAAATACTTAGAATTTTAAGATATTCTAATTTATAGATTATTATGATTGTATTATTAGTATTATTATTATTGTTATTACTATTACTATTATTATATTATTATTATTATTATTATTATTATTATTATTATTATTATTATTATTATTATTATTATTATTATTATTAATTATCTATATGCGCAAGATACTTAATAAAATTAATTATCCTCCTATATGACATCAAAATAGGATTTTAGCATGTTTTAGCCAATTGTTTGATTTAACAAGCTTAGAATCTGTTTGTTACCATTTTCAGAATTAAACAAACCATGCATTTTATATGTGATAGTTGGCGTGTAAATATAGGTAGTCATACCTAATAAAATCAAGACATATATGTTCTTTTAAACAAATTCTTCGCTTTGTGTGGACAAACTACCGGCTAGTGACTAAACTAGGAGATATAGGAAATTTTGTTATAAGCAGAATATATATATTCCAATTAAAAAGAATAACATGGGGATAGAAGAAAAAAAAAGAGAAGAAAATATAAATCTAAAAAGATAGAAGGGTATACCTAAATAAAGAGGAGCGAGAGTACTTTGTGGTGTGGTAACGGTTATTAGCAAACAACATATCAAGAACACTTCAAGAGGTGAGTAATCACACCCTTTAAACTTTCATGGTACATTTATTTTGGAAATTTAGACTGGAAAAGGAGTCAAGTATTTTGATTAGTATTTTCTTCTAAAAATATATTTTTGTCGAGAACCTAACTCTATTAAAATTGAGATTTTATGAATTGGAATAATAGATTATAAATTGATTTATTTATTATTGTTGTTAAATTACCATTTTTGATGATTGTTTGCATATATATTCTTTAAAAAGATTGTTTTATTATACATTCTTGAATGATTGTTGTTATTATATATTCAAATGAAATATTATATTATAAATATGATTTTACGAATATAATTGTTAAAATATAAATTTTTGGATTGTATGTGTTTGAGAGATATATATCCTTTAACAAGACTGCGTTATTATATTTTCTTGAATGATCATTGTTACCATATATTCAAATGAAATAGTAGATTATAAATATGATTTTTCAAAATATAGTTGTTGAAATATGAATTATTTGGATTGCATGTGTTTGAGAGATATATATTCTTTAAAAAGATTGTTTTATTATATTTTCTTGAATGATCATTGTTATTATATATTCAAATGAAATATTATGTCATAAATATGATTTTACGAATATGATTGTTAAGATTATGAATGATTTTGATTGTGTGTGCTGGAGATGGGTCTTGTACCCCACCTATTGATGAGTTTTTAAACTTCACAAAGAGATGAGGTTTAAACTCCACCTGGATGAGTATCAAACTTTACAAAGAGATGAGGTTTAAAATCCACATGGATAGGTCTTGGACTCCACATATTGATGGGTTTTAAACTTCACAAACAGATGAGGTTTAAACTCCACCTATAGATGAGTATTAAACTTCACAAGAGATGAGGTTTAAACTCCACCGGGATGAGTTTTAAACTTCACAAAGAGATGAGGTTTAAACTCCACCTATAGATGAGTATTAAACTTCACAAAGAGATGAGGTTTAAACTCCACCTGGATGAGTATTAAACTTCACAAAGAGATGAGGTTTAAACTCCACAAGGATGGGTCTCGGACCCCACATATTGATGGGTTTTAAACTTCACAAAGATATGATGTAACACCCCGTTTTTCAAAGCGAGGGTATATTTTTTTTTAAAAAGAATTTAAAATAAAGCAGAGAAATAAATAATTGAGTCATTAAGATTCACAAGCAGCGGAAAAAGTTTCCCAAATACATACATCCAAAGTATCTTAACAACAACCAGAAGATACAAGGAACCCATTCAACTAAGGTGTCATACTGACAATAATAGTAACAGTACAGTCTTCCGGTTTAAAATAAACGCAACCCCAAAAGAAAGACATCTGTTCCCTCTGTGACAACCTAGTCTGATCATTTTACAAAACAACTAAAACACCCTGACTGATCTCCACGCGCCCCGTGAGATCCTCCTATCGTAGCTGCAGTCAAGCGTTCCCATCTCCATTTCCGTCCGTAGGGTACGAACCGGTAAGATCGTCCTGACTCTCATCTGAGGGCAAAGCCCAGATTTCCACAATAATTGTAAAGGTCACCAACCGAAAATAACAGTTAACACATAACATTTAAGTTTTAAATGCTAAAAAATAACTTTTCAACTAAGCATGCACCTTAGCAGGATTTTCAATATGCGAAAAGTTCATACAATACATTGCCAATGAAAATGAAGGTAAAATGCAGTTCTCGATCTCCTAATTAACACATAATAAAACAAGACATGGATAGATTCATGAGCAATTAATCATACAACTAAAACTGAGTATTTTCACTGAGCCAATCGATTGGGAAATCGATTGGGGTGAAGATTTTTAATGAAAATAGAATCCTGGGCTGAATCAATCGATTTGGCAATCGATTGACAGGATAACGGAGCCCCTGACTTAATACCAATCGATTTCCAAATCGATTTCCTGAAGGTTTTTAGTGAAATTTTGAACTCTGGCTTGATTCAATCGATTGGGCAATCGATTGACGGGATAGTTGAGCCCCTGACTTAATGGCCAATCGATTGGGCAATCGATTTCGAAAGGGATTTTCAAAAAAACTGATTACAAAATCGATTGGCTAATCGATTTTGTTCATTTGGCCAAGCCCCTGACTTCCATCCAATCGATTGGGAAATCGATTTACCTGTGTATTCTTTCAAAAATTCATAAACTAACTCAATCACGTTCATGCATAATCCCAATTCTTAACACTTAACACTGATAAACACAATTACTACGACATCATGGATTTCGAAATGGTATTGCATCAAACATGTTATCACCAAATTCCAAAACATAACACTTAGCATGTATAACACATTACTACACAAACAAAATGAACCAACAGTTCACAAATCAACAGGGTGTGGTCTCTTGCGGACCAACACAATTCCTCAGGAACGTAAGTCGTAAACGTACTACCTATCACGGTCCGTACCGTTTACCGAGGTGCCACCTATCCCGGGTCAGCACAACTTACCAAAACATACACGAGTAGACGAGACATTAAGAGATTCCCCATTCTTAATTCTCATCTAACTTAAACCAGGGCGTAGTCTCTCACGGACAAACCCTGCTCAGTCTCTCACGGACAAACGCAATTCCCGCAGGAACGTAAGTCGTAAACGTACTACCTATCACGGGTCCGTACTCTTTACCGAGGTGCCACCTATCCCGGGTCAGCACAACTTACCAAACACAATTCCCTCAGGAACGTAAGTCGTAACGTACTACCTATCACGGGTCCGTACTGTTTACCGAGGTGCCACCATCCGGGTCAGCACAACTTACCAACGTAAATCGTAAACGTACTGCCTATCACGGGCCCGTACCGTTTACCAAGGTGCCACCTATCCCGGGTCAGCACGATTTATCGAAACACACATAAATACACGAGACATTAAGAGATTCCCATTCTTAATTCTCATTTTAACTTAACGATTTTCAAGACAAACATTCAGTAAATAAGTCATTAAGAGATTCCCCGTTCTTAATACTCATTTTACTGAAACGATTTTCAAAAAAACCGAACATTAAGTAACCGAGACATTAAGAGATTCCCCATTCTCAACGCCTAGTTATCTTAAACGATTTTCAAAACAAAATATTAAGTAACCGAGACATTAAGAGATTCCCCATTCTTAACGCCCAGTTAACTTAAACGGTTTTTCAAAACAAAATATTAAGTAACCGAGACATTAAGAGATTCCCCATTCTTAACGCCCAGTTAACTTAAACGATTTTCTTTAAAACAAAATATTAAGTAACCGAGACATTAAGAGGTTCCCCTCCTTAACGTCCAGTTAACTTAAACGGTTTTCAAAACAAAATGTTAAGTAACCGAGACATTAAGAGATTCCCCATTCTTAACGCCCAGTTAACTTAAACGATTTTTCTTTAAAACAAAATATTAAGTAACCGAGACATTAAGAGATTCCCCCTCTACGTCCAGTTAACTTAACGGTTTTCAAAACAAAATGTTAAGTAACCGAGACATTAAGAGATTCCCCATTCTTAACGCCCATTAACTTAAACGATTTTTCTTTAAAACAAAATATTAAGTAACCGAGACATTAAGAGATTCGCCCTCCTTAACGTCCAGTTAACTTAAACGGTTTTCAAAACAAAATGTTAAGTAACCGATTAAGAGATTCCCCATTCTTAACGCCCAGTTAACTTAAACGGTTTCAAAACAAATGTTAAGTAACCGAGACATTAAGAGATTCCCATTCTTAACGCCCAGTTAACTTAAACGATTTTTCACAAACAAACGCACATTAAGTAAACGAGACATTAAGAGATTCCCATTCTTAATACTCATTTAACTTAATGGTTTTCAAATTCCACACAACACAAACTCAAAAAAAAATCTCACATCAAAACATATCAATTCATTTATTCACAAATCCAACCATACACATATCAAATTTCATCAATGTCAATTAAGAGCATGTTAAAAACAACGAACACAAATCAAGCAACATAACACACAGATACATCAAATTTCATTTACTCATAATCACACACAATGACTTCAAATTCATTTACCACGAAACATTCATCAATATAAACAAAACCTAACTCTAAGGTTTTACCCATAACGCATTAGTTTCGTTTTTCCCAAATCGATACATTAAACCCTTACAAATTCCTTCCCACACAACCACATATAAGTCCCTAATGCAAACTAAAAGTTTGGAAGGAGCCCTTACCTCAAAGTTAGCTTTATCGTGCGTTTCCGGTACCGCGAGAAATTCCGGTAAAATCTCCGCTCGCAACGCCGCTTCCAAATTAGTGCACTAGCACCGTAGCGTGGTGGTGAGCAACTTTCCCTTCTATCTCTTCGAGAAATGAAGCTTGGATCTAGAAGAAACGGAGGGGTTTGTGTTTGGATCTCAAAACCGTTTTTCTTCGTTTTCGAATCATTTTAAGAGGAAGAGTGGAGTTGCGAAAAACCTTGATTCTACTCACACCAAGCCTTGGGTCACTAGCTTTGAAGAAAAGGAAGCAACGAAAACGAAAAATGGAAGGAAGGATGGATTTTGGTTCCTTGCGGTGACCAGAGGAAGGAGACGCATGGATTTGGGAATTTCCTTCCTTCTTTTTCTTTCTCTGCTTTCTTTTCTTCCTTTTTCCTTCCCTTCCTTTATATCTATTTTCTTTTTCCTTTTTCCTTCCTTCTAGTTTTCCTTTCTTTTTCCCTCCAAGCAAACATATATATATAATAAATATACTTAACAAATATCTCAAACTATCTAGATATTTATAATTACCGTTTCACTCCGAAACGCTTAAATTAACCGTAAAGGATTTTCCCGCAGTTAAATTCAATTTATTTATCGACGAGAAATCTAATTGGCATCAAAATATCTTTTTGATTATAAACTCCAAAATATTATTAACCTTGGCTTAAAAACTCCGAGCCAAAATCCAAAATGCACCAAAATACATAAATGGTACTTTAAAATTATGGGTCTTACATTACTCCCCCCTAAAATTAGTTTCGTCCTCGAAACTATGCATCGATAAATAACTCTGGGTGTGGTTCTCTCATCTTGCTCTCCAACTCCCAAGTCGCATCTCCAGTAATTGGGTTCCAGATCACCTTGACCAACGAAACATCTTTGGTCCTCAACCGCTTAATCTTCCTGTCATCAATTCTCACGGGTGGTACTTCGAACGACAGGCTATCCTTTAGCTGGATTGCGTCTGGTTCGATCACGTGAGATGGATCTGCGAGATATTTCCTCAACTGTGACACATGAAACTCGTCATGAATGTTGACATTATTGGAGGCAATGCAATCCGATAAGCAACAGGCCCAATTCGTGCAGAAATCTGACATGGTCCAATGAATTTCGGAGTCAACTTCTTTTGATTTCAATGCCCTACCAACGCCACACCTGTTCGAATTCTAAAAGTCTGCGACGCTTGTCCGCGTAACCCTTCTGACATCCTTGTGAAGTCTTCATTTTCTCCTTGATTTTCCTTACCTTAGCTGTAGTCTGTTGCACCATCTCTGGTTCGACGATCATATTTTCACCGTCCTCATACCAACACAAGGGCGTTTGACACTCGCGCCCTATAAAGTCTCATCTGGAGCCACTCCAATACTTGCGTGGAAACTATTGTTGTAGGTGAACTCAATCATAGCTTTGTTCCCAATGCTTCGTGCAATGCTCCCAAAAAAAATGTGATGTAACTTCGGGTCACGGTCTGATACAATACTCGATGGTACTCCGTGTAATCTCTAAAGATTGCAGCACCCCAGCAGGTCGCTGATGTTCCACCTTGTACGGAACATCTACCTAGTACAAACCTAAACACTAAGTATGACGCCGACACATTGAGTACAATGTATCATTACCCAGTGATAGGGCTTCCCATCCATATCAAGAATGATCTTGGGTTATTGTAGAGGTAAACAATTAAATTAATCGAGTAGTCCTATTCTGAATGGTTTTTTTTTTTTTTTTGACAAAGTAACATGCATAATTTACTGTCAAAGTCTTAGCAGTAAAGTAGACGCGGACAACTTCAAACGATATACATAATCCATAGCAATGAAGGAATGGGTTGCCCCGAATCAGAAAGTGTAGTTAGGAGGTTACCTGTAATCGCACAGTCATATTGAATCAGATCGCTAGATAAATTTCCAACTTCAGTGCCGACGCAATACACATGTCCTCTAGCAGCAGGAAGAGTAATCCTAGCTACATCCACCATTTGATTCCACCTTCGGAGCCTCGCAACTCCTTGCAAAGTGCCCTGGTTTATGGCAATTGTAGCAAGTAGTACTGTCAAAGGTACAAGCATAAGCATAATGTCCTTCTTCTCCACATCGGAAACATCGTATACCTTGTCCCACTTGCCTCTCAAGGTCTTGGTTCCTGGGTTATCCCGTCCCCCATTGTTATCATGTGGTCGATTATAAGATTAGCAACCTGTTTTTCCCTTGTTCTGATACTTCGCCCGACTAGGTCCTCCTGAGTTAAAAATTCCCTCCTCGGCTAGCTCTCTTATTCATCATATCCTCAACTTCTCTACATTTTTCCACAAGAACCTGGAAACGTTGAATTCCCAAGGTAAGACAAACTCTTGAATCTCATACTTTAGTCCGTCTTGGAAACGATGACAGCAAGAATGGCTCGTCAACTTCTTCACGGAAAATCTGAAATGCCCTTGATAGTGATTCAAACTTAGCAGCATATTCGCCCACGGTCATGTTCCCCTGATGTAGTTTCAGGAAATTCATCACCCAGTCTAGTCCTGGTACTCATCGGGAAGTATTTGTCGAAAAACTTCCCTTTGAAAGATTCCCAGTTCACCTCCTCGTGAGCTGATCTCATCAACGGACCTTGTACTCCTCCACCAGTACTCAGCATCTCCTAGTAGCATATAAGTGGCATAGTTGACCCTCACTCCCGCCTGACAGTTAATCATTTCGAAGATCTTCTCCATTTCTTGGATCCATTGATTTGCTTTCTCTGAATTCTCAGTCCCTCAAACTTGGGAGATTGTAACGACGAAAGTCTTTTAATCCTCTTGACTCTGCAGCACGGATCTCTCTTCCCCTCTTTCGAGATCGCGTTGAGTCTTGGCAGCAGTCTGTGCAGCAACAGAAGCAGCCATGTTATTCATAGCCTCCGCCATTCGATCATTCCTACCGGCATTGGTTCTCGGAACGTCATTCCTCCTTGGCAGCATGGTTTCCCTATAAAACCATCATCAAGTAGAGTCTTAACACTACTTCAATATGCTAAGAATAACTTCCGACCACATCAGCACATAATAAAATTATGAACTTGACAACTTAAACCACCTAAACCGACACATGATCAGACAACAACTCGTAACCTACAATCTAGAACCAAGGTTCCACAGCCCCAAAGAAAACCAAACCAAAGCTCTGATACCACAATGTAACACCCCGTTTTTTCAAGCGAGGGTATATTTTTTTTTAAAAAAAGAATTAAAATAAAGCAGAGAATAAATAATTGAGTCATTAAGATTCACAGCGCGGAAAAAGTTTCCCAATACATACATCCAAAGTATCTAAAACAACAACCAGAAGATACAAGGAACCCATTCAACTAAGGTGTCATACTGACAATAATAGTAACAGTACAGTCTTCCGGTTTAAAATAAACGCAACCCCAAAAGAAAGACATCTGTTCCCTCTGCGACAACCTAGTCTGATCATTTTACAAAACAACTAAACACCCTGACTGATCTCCACGCGCCCCGTGAGATCCTCCTATCGTAGCTGCAGTCAAGCGTTCCCATCTCCATTCCGTCCGTAGGGTACGAACCGGAAGATCGTCCTGACTCTCATCTGAGGGCAAGCCCAGATTTCCACAATAATTGTAAAGGTCACCAACCGAAATAACAGTTAACACATAACATTTTAAGTTTTAAATGCTAAAAATAACTTTTCAACTAAGCATGCACCTTAGCAGGATTTTCAATATGCGAAAAGTTCATACAATACATTGCCAATGAAATGAAGGTAAAATGCAGTTCTCGATCTCCTAATTAACACATAATAAAACAAGACATGGATAGTTCATGAGCAATTAATCATACAACTAAATCTGAGTATTTCACTGAGCCAATCGATTGGGAAATCGATTGGGGTGAAGATTTTTAATGAAAAAATAGAATCCTGGGCTGAATCAATCGATTGGCAATCGATTGACCAGGATAACGGAGCCCGACTTAATACCAATCGATTTCCAAATCGATTTCCTGAAGGTTTTTTTTAGTGAAATTTTGAACTCTGGCTTGATTCAATCGATTGGGCAATCGATTGACGGGATAGCTGAGCCCTTGCTTAATGGCCAATCGATTGGGCAATCGATTTCGAAAGGGTTTTCAAAAAAAACTGATTACAAAATCGATTGGCTAATCGATTTTGTTCATTTGGCCAAGCCCCTGACTTCCATCCAATCGATTGGGAAATGGATTTACCTGTGTATTCTTTCAAAAATTCATAACTAACTCAATCACGTTCATGCATAATCCCATTTCTTAACACTTAACACTGATAACACAATTACTACGACATCATGGATTTCGAAATGGTATTGCAATCAAACATGTTATCACAAATTCCAAAACATAACACCTTAGCATGTATAAACCATTACTACACAAACAAAATGAACCCAACAGTTCACAAATCAACAGGGTGTGGTCTCTTGCGGACCAACACAATTCCCTCAGGAACGTAAGTCGTAAACGTACTACCTATCAGTGTCCGTACCGTTTACCGAGGTGCCACCTATCCCGGGTCAGCACAACTACCAAACATACACGAGTAGACGAGACATTAAGAGATTCCCCATTCTTAATTCTCATCTAACTTAAACCAGGGCGTAGTCTCTCACGGACAAACCCCTGCGCAGTCTCTCACGGACAAACGCAATTTCCCGCAGGAACGTAAGTCGTAAACGTACTACCTATCACGGGTCCGTACTGTTTACCGAGGTGCCACCTATCCCGGGTCAGCACAACTTACCAAACACAATTCCCTCAGGAAACGTAAGTCGTAAACGTACTACCTATCACGGGTCCGTACTGTTTACCGAGGTGCCACCCATCCCGGGTCAGCACAACTTACCAACGTAAATCGTAAACGTACTGCCTATCACGGGCCCGTACCGTTTACCAAGGTGCCCACCTATCCCGGGTCAGCACGATTTACCGAAAAACACATAAATACACGAGACATTAAGAGATTTCCCCATTCTCTTAATTCTCATTTAACTTAACGATTTTCAAGACAAACATTCAGTAATAAGTCATTAAGAGATTCCCCATCTTAATACTCCATTTACTAAAACGATTTTCAAAAAAACCGAACATTAAGTAACCGAGACATTAAGAGATTCCCATTCCTCAACGCCCAGTTATCTTAAACGATTTTCAAAACAAAATATTAAGTAACCGAGACGAGATTCCCATTCTTAACGAGTTAACTTATTTTCAGAAGTAACCGAGACATCTTAACGCCCAGTTAACTTAACGATTTTCCTTTTAAACAAAATATTATACCGAGTTAAGAGGTTCCCCCTCCTTAACGGTCCAGTTAAACGGTTTCAAAACAAAATATTAAAGTAACCGAGACATTAAGAGATTCCCCATCTCTTAACGCCCAGTTAACTTAAACGATTTTTCTTTAAAACAAAATATTAAGTAACCGAGACTTAAGACGGGTTTATCCCCTCCTTAACGTCCAGTTAACCTTAAACGGTTTCCAAAACAAAATGTT